>JAVYIG010007770.1:0-97453 GCA_035222895.1 Strongylocentrotus droebachiensis
AATCAACTCAGGGAAAATGTCAATACTTTTGTTTAGTATCCCATTGAACTCATGTTTACATTGCGTATTACATCATATTGTAATGTTCGCATACATCAGACACGTCAATAAGTGATGTACAAGGTTATTGTCTGTATTGAAATTGCTTTAGGTTGTTATTTTTCGAAAGTCTTCACGATCGTGGTGATTAATGTACACACCGTCAATCTGAATTATCCACAAAAATTCTACATTATGCTAACACTGTGTACTGATGCCAAGAGAGGCGTTGCACTTTTTGCCTCAGCCAAAGTTTCATTTGGGACTTTTAGATTTGCGTGGACTGATACGTGTGACGTCCATTCAAGGCAGTGCATTAAAAGGACGTCGATCGTAGCAATCTCCATCGTCTTCGTGCGATTCTAAAAGTCCCTAATGTTTCAACGCACTTTACACGGCTTAATCGATATTGAAGTTTCAAAGCAAATGATCACGAAATATGAAGTTGCTGAAGAGCAGCAGAAGATAAGTACATCTGCAAAAATATGTTTGTTTAAGAAACCATCCCACGCCGGAAGAGAACCCTAGATAAAATGTAAATTGAGATGGGCGGTAAAACCACTATCAGACCGTTTAATAATAAACTTGAATAGTAAGGCTGATAATTATTATAGTAAAGATGAAAAAAGAATCTTTGAGCTTTATTCTTTGTACCCCGTTGCACATAAATTTGGAATAATTTGTTCTCAGCTATTTCATGAAATGTTTGTGATTGTATGATTCACTCTAAGGTAGTTAAAGGTATAGACCAGTTTTGGAAACGCCCCCCCCCCCTCTCAAAAAAAATGAAATGGAAGCCCTTATTACCAATCATGTGAAAGAATATGTTTTGACTAATACGCGATGATACAAATTCTGCCGGGAAACCGCCTACTAATTGATATATTTGGTAAATTATTATATCTATCCGTCTGGATAGATATCACGTAGTCCCATATACATCTTTCTGTGTACAGTGCTGTAACTTTACCAAGACTGGGCCGAATTATTTATCATTTTGATGACTCCAGAACCTTGCAGTACACAACTTTTCTGATCCATTCCACAACGTTTCTTTCACAATGCTATCGCATGACCTGAACTGGTCTTTACCTTTAAGTTTATTTCTTCTCAGAAGTTAATTGATTAATCTCTGTGACTCTTTAGATATATCAATAAACTCCGATAAACTCTGTGATATTCTGAAAATGTACTGCAATTTGTAACTGATTGAACGATATTATTTAATAAAGGAACCCTGTGGAAGGGGGACAAACAAATAAAAGATATAAACTTTATCTTTAAACATGATCAAGAATAGATTACATCGTCACAATCATTTCATGAAATCGGGTAAACAAAATTATCCCAACATATTATGGGCAACAGTGTATATGTCTGTTTGGAGAATGGCATAGTAATGGTAGCAGATGAATATCCCCTGAAAACGATTCCTCCTACTCAACATATCGCAAGAAATAGCTGAAAAAGTTGGTCGAAACATTTTTCTGTAGTCCCATTTTCTGCGTTCATCTCAAGTAAGCTCCAGGAAAAGTGCATGAATTTCTTATAATTTTGATCATTACAAAAACTTAACAGTATATACATCCATTCTACATAATCGACCTTTCCCAATTGTTCTAGATAGTTTTGTTTGTTTCCCAATTTGTGTCCTTAACCAGAACTCAACTTTAAAAGATGGTTGTGATTTATAATCCGCTCGGACAAGTTAATTTCTTTACCTCATTTGAAGTGTCTTATTTCTCCCACAAAACCAAAAATGTACACTTTTGCTGACACAATCCTTCCTCTCTTCATGAAATGAGCTAATGACATGCTCGAGACAAGAATAAGTGGAAGGAGAGAGAGAGAGTAATCATGGCGCGAAAGTCAGTAACCCCTCTAAAGAGGGAAGATTCTGACTTTGATAAATGATGATGATGGTGGTTTGGGCATTATTGTTTAAGAATAATAATAATGATAATAATAATAATAACAAAACGGTGCTTATAAAGTTCTCCGAAGTCTCTAAGCGTTTATTCTTGATACTAAAGTTCTCAGAACATTATACAAGTTGATCAAACTATAAAGTGTCATAGCGATTGTTCAAGTAAGTTCATATGAACTTTATCTATCAAGAATAAACCATAATAATTGTCATTATTATTACATGAAAGGGGAAAAAATTCTTCCAACTTAATGGGCAACATTGCACGTGCCATGTCTTGTATGCGACTGTACCAATATCAATTACACATTGTACAGGGGCGGCGCTGGCTTTTTGTTTAAAGGGGCAGGGGTATATATATTTGACAGTATATTGTGTTCATCCCCCTATCGCTAAATAAAATTGGATGCCCTATCGTTCGTCCAAGTAGTAGTGCCTCTCCCGACAAGTTTTACTTTCATTTCATATTACAGATTCGCTGCAATATCGTCTTAATTTAGATAAATGAGGCACCTACATTAACCATGCAGAGTACTGTTTGTGATTCAACGGAATTATATTATTTATTTATTTTTTAAATATTTTTTCCCCTTCCACAGGGTTCTTTATTTTCAAAACAAATTTCATCATTTACAGAACATCCATATATCATATACAAATAATTAAATAAATAATTTGCATACATAATGGCTTGACACAGATAATAATCATCACGGCCGAAAACTTTTGTGGCAGATAAAAACAAACATTTATGACAAAATTAGTACTTTAAATATACCAACAACAAAAAACCAAACATAAAATACATGATAATTTTTATGTTAGCACATTTCTAACACTCTCAAAACATTTTCTAAAGTGAAACCATTTCTTTTTCAATTAATTCTCTCTGAGATTTGTTTGGTATATATATTTTTCCATTTCATAATAACGTTTTGCAGCTGATAAAATGATATCAAATGATGGTAATTGATTTCGTAATTTAGCTTAAAATATTTCTTGTCTTACAACCATCAGAACACAGTTGAGTGCATTATTATTGCTACCGCAAAATCCAAACAATTTATTTTGATTTGTAAGTTTGATCCTTTCCCCCGTATTACGAAATATCCAGAACTCTAACTTCGACCATACTTCATTAGAACAGTTACAAAAGCAAAAAAAATGTATGATAGTTTCATCATTGTTATTACAAAAAGTACACTTCTTGTCAGCCACTACACCAAATCTTAACAAACTGTCCTTCATATATAATATTCTATTAAAAATCTTGATTTGAAACCACCTCATGTTGATATCTATTGTTGACTGAAATGGAATTTGACAGTACATCTTGAAAATCTAAAAAACTTTTCCACTTTGTAAGGGCTTTACATTCTTTTACTTTGTATTTTTAGCAAAGACTGATAAATATGTGAACAACCAACATTTGTTTTCACCACAAGGTGCACGGCTTCGGGAATGATAGGTTCTAAGGCCTTACTAGGAGCTACATGTGTAGTGGTATGATTTTTCTTCTGATGATCTAATGATAATATAACTGTTATTTTTGTTCATAAATTATGTGGGTGGCAAAGTGAAAACTAAAAGTGATCATATCAAATATCATTTTTGTCTAGATTCGTTCTTGTATGTTTCAACAACAAAGTGTCTGAGTTTCTTGTTTTTAATGCAAACACGCCATCATTTCTACAGCGGATCATATTATTCTTGACGAGACAAGCAAATATGTTAGTATGTACAATGTAATACTTAAGCATAAGAAAAACAAGTTTTGTTATCTTTTTTAAAATCGAATACACTGTATTTAGAATATATATGTATTAGTTTCTATGTTCTGTATGTGCACCAAAAAACTGTTGTTTTGTTTTGTTGTTACTCAGATATATTTTAGTGTACGGACAAGTTGGTTTATGAGACTTCCCTACCCCTACCCCTACCCTTACCCCACCCCTACCCCCTAACCCCCCCCCCCCCCCCCCCACCCCCTCCCCCTCCTCCGGGATCCGCCACTAAATAAGCACGTCTGTGAAGCAAAATAATAAACCCCGGTATGCTCTTGATGATGAACAAACTAACTTGAGATGGTCATCAAAATCCGATCAAAAATATGCTAATTAGAAGAAGATCCGTGTTGGTGTTTATTTTGAAAAATTTAAAGGAACACTTGTCTTGAAGATGTTTTATCACCTCATTTATGATTAATTTTAAAGCTATCAAAAGTGCTGTGCATGTTAAATACTGCTTTGCGTTCGATTTTCTGGCCCAGAAAGACCCAATTATCATGATAATGCATCTTCATAAAGCTATCCTCGCATTCCTTTAAATTCTCTTTTTGAGTAATACTGTGTTGTTGTTATCAGGGTTATCATACATCAAGCGCATTTCTTTATTTATATATATGTATACCTCTATCCAACGTAGATAGCGAAGGAAAAACAACGACTTTATATGAACTTATTGTGCTATCCCTCCCTGTCTTGTCTTTCCGAATAATACAATTCCAATAATGTCATGAATATAACTCGCCAGTTTACGCAGGAGCATAATGATAAGAACTCAATTGAAGGTTTAAAAATCTCACACACACATTTATTTTCAACATAATAAACTGCTCAAAATAAATGCAACCACATGACCAATAACTCCACCTTCTAACACAACTATTCTGCCACTTATATTTTAATGTCTATTTGAGTCGTATGTTTCCTTTAAGTTGTCATGTGACGCACATTAATTAAAATTGGTTCAATGTTCTCGAGTAGGCCTAGTTGTTTATTCAGATTACATATCATAACGATTGGTTAAGATCATAATCAATGAATAGGAATAACAGAGGATAATAATGAATATGATTATGTAGCGCTTAATATAATACCGTCTCAAAGTGCTTAAAATATACAGTGTTGCCCATAAGGTTGGAATAATTTTTCTCATCTCTTTTAATGAAGTGAATTGTGAGACTGTGGTTTTGACTTGATAGCTGAAATCTACATGTATATTTTATAACAAACCTTTACCGATCAATGTAAAGAGACGGAGCGATTTATCAGTAAAATTCGGAGAAGATAATTATAAACTTCTTGAAATCATTATATGAAAAGAGGTTCAACAAATTATTCCAAATTGATGGGCAACAGTAATGTTTATTATTATGACCCTGTCATCGCATTAATTCTTGCACAGTGTGCACCATCTTTACTCTCTTGTGAATAATCCTGGTCACCATGAGGGAACATGGCAATGCATATACTATTACAAAGTGTTTCGTCGTCCTATATGTCCCCATTTCTTTTCTGGCTATTAAGTGGCAATGTAGATTAGAACCTTGCCAAAGGACGTTAGTGCCATGTCGGGGATCGAACCCACCACTTTTTCAGTCAAGTGCCTAAACCACTCCAAAGCCTCTACTTCTATATCAATTCAATGGATATCATACCGTGTTGTAACAAACACATCCTTTTAACAATAAGGAGATAAACTATTATAAACAGGAATGTGAAATCGAGTGAATTAAAAATATAATTTATAATTATTTATACTTTTGCTTGTTATATAATAGGCCTACTATAGCATCCCCCGCGCTGTTTTGAAATTGGCCTCCTGAAGCCGATGACCACTACAACAAGTATTCGTCATTTTCTATCTGAGAATAAAATGTCGTCCTGTTTCGTTTACAAAGAGCAAATGGCCATTGACTTGTCATAGTGCCTTGTTCAAGAATAGACAGAATTAGCGTGGGATCTTTTACAACAAGGATTGATATCTGTTCTTGAAGAAATGAAAGTAACCAGGATTCTATAATAGTTTGTTTACAAACCTAACCTATCCATGCTTAACTAAATAGGCAGACAACTCTCGTGAAGTATTCGAAGACCATTTAGCGACTTGTTCTTTTTTGTCCTCATTCGAATTAGCTCGGAGTCGGTGAGTAACAAACTTGTTTCGTCATCTGGTTTCTTGCTTTCTTTTCTTTCGTGCTGTTGTTGATGGTGTTGTTGTTATTGTTGTTGTACTCCCTCTTCTTGTTTTACCATGTTTACTTAAAGATAATTGCAGTATTGGTGTGTACTGCAAAGTTCTGGAGTCATCAAAATCATAATCAATTTGGCCAAGTCTTGGTAAAGTAACAAACACTGTACACAGAAAGATGTATATGGGACTACACAAAGGTGTCGGGCTACTAACCTTGATTTCCTAATCTTTCTATGCTCATTACTCAGCCAGTATCCATTTTCTACCAAAATTGTTTGGCAAATGACATTTATTTGTAATCTTGAACATTCAGTGTAAGTTTCGTTTGATTATGTGAGAATTCATTTTTTTTTTAACCAGAACTCACCTTTATCTTTAACATTTCTTCAGCATTTGAAAGCACGCATTTGCCTAGTAATAAAATAAAGATAACTACAGAAAATGGCGTGGTATATCGGAAAGGTCACAGCTTCTAACTTATCTAACTTTATAACAAAGTATACAATTGTTCTTAACTTGGAAGACAGGTTCGAATATGTCATTTGTAATTTTAAGTATAGTTTTGACTCTTTTAATTTGCCATGTTGGCATCACATGCATACATGGATCTACATTAAAAAACCACATTGGGGAAAAGCTGTACGTCTGTGTACATGACAATTATAATATAAAACAGAAACGAAATTAGCAACCTGAGACGTTCCTTTAAACACTTACGAGGCAAAAGTACTTATTCCCATTGATTCATTTTGTGAAAAATATATAGAATTAAACTAGTCAAAGGGCTCTTTGGCATGAGCACATAATCAAGAGAATATTAGATTTATTACATCTGCAAAGTAAATCATATCTAGTTATTCAGCTCGTTATTCATATTGATTTCAATTGTTAGTTGGTTCCGAGCCAAAACCAACTGAAAATGAATTCTTCACAGTCATGTGCAAAAAGAGTATCATTCAGAACGCGTAGGCTCTGTCAATGGAGAGGGGGTGGTGGATGGAGGGAAGGAGGGAGAGAGAGAGGAAGAGAGAGAGGAAGAGAGAGAGAGAGAGGAAGAGAGAAAGAGAGAGAGAGAGAGAGGGGGGGTGAGAGAGAGAGAGAGAAGAAGAGAGGGAGAGAGGGGGAGAGATACTTACAAATAAGAGGAGAACATGAAGAGGTTGGAATGGCAAAAACACCGGATGTATAAGAGAGAGAGAGAGAGAGAGAAGATGGGGAGGGGCAGATAGAGGGAGAGAGTGACAGAGAGGGAAAGAAAAACATAAAGGGAGGGGAATAGAGCAAACAGGAATTCAGAAAGAGAAAGAGAGAGAGAGAGAGAGATGCAAAAAAAAATAAGAAAGACAGAGACAGAGAAAGAAAGGGAGAGAAAGAGAAAAAGAGAGAGAGAGAGAGAGAGAGAGAGAGAGAGAGAGATAAGAGGCAGAACAATCTGTTTGCACGCGCTGCTGTCAAGTGGCAGTGCTTACAGATCGCAAATATTTTTTTTTGTAAAGTTGAGTACTTAAAGTTTGAAACTTTAAAACATATCACCTGCCGAATGAAATGTATATCTGAAGAATCAATTAATATTACAAGCATAGATAAGTGCATTTGTCTATCCAAAATACTTGAAAGAGATAATCAACGATGCTTGAAAAACGACCGTGACGAAATAGAAAAGCTGATATTCCAAACTACAACAATGATATGCAAATAGATTCATACAGTCACGTATATGGATGAAACAAACAATTTATATTTTATTATCTTAAATATGGACAGCGGCTTTAAAGCTCATTTTGAAACAAATTTGACCACAAGGACTACAGCACTAAATAGTAACGGCTACCTCAGATGTAAGACCATTTTACACAATTATAACTCTTATAACAATGCCATGGAAACTATAAGGAATGGCTGATATCTATAGTCACCAACATTCGTGAATGGCATCAAGACTTGGATATGTTGATCTAATTATTTTTTCTATAGTGAATCTTATCTCATCCTCATTTGAGACCCGATGGAAAGATAAGAGATTGATATTATGACACGGATACAAATACAAAATATGGAACCTAAACTATTGTGGCATTTCTAGGATGACTAGTGATTTCTTTATCGAAGTAAAGCATCTCCTTGCGGTAATATTGAGTAATTGTTGTCTTTTCCAATGTGGTTTAAAGGCATTGTTTAATAATAATAATAATAATCTTTTAAAGTCCACTCCAAATTTTATTAAATTAAACCGAAAATGGAAATTCTTTTTGTCCAATTGATCGTGAGCCCGGCAGCCACCCAGCAGCGCCAAATCTGAGATGCATGACCCTACCTGTTATCAGTGTCTGTGACTATGGTGTAATATGGAACCCCTAAAAGAATTGCGCTTCAAAATGATCACGAAGTGCCTCAAAAAAGTAAAAATCTTTGAGTGACCGGTTTTACCATACTCATTTCCCCCATTGGACTGCACTGTTATAAAGACCGTTGGGAAAATGTTTTTCCAAATTTCGAATTCCAATCATAAATATCTTGATAACCAGACAGGCGATTGTCTTGTAAACGTCATGGAATTCCTGACTGACTGTTTATAATTATGACTGCAGCATGAGCTAAATCCAGGATTTTGTTTAAAATCTGAGACAAATATACCCAATCCCTTTAATAGCTGTTTTGATTTTTTTTTGGCGATAATTATTATCATATCCACAGTATAAACATTCCACAGAGCAGATCATAATTCATCATTATGATAACAGCAAGAGCGTATAGTTTCATGCTCGAAAAACAACAAATATTGAAGGACTGTTTTTAATTTCGTTCTTTATTCACCGCATTTACCGCGCTCACAAAAGTGATTACAAAATACAAATATCATGAAAAAAGCGGGCCACATTCGACGATTTATTTATAGATCGACAATGAACCTACATTTCGTTAATTAGTTGAATGCTCTAATTATGTGTCAAAAGCACCATTTAATTATAGATCGACTTGAAACCTACATTGCATTCATTAGTTGAATGTTTTAATTATGTTTCAACAGTGCAATTATGTCAAAAAAATAAAAGTTTGAACTGTACAACAATAATTATTCGTCCAATAAGACTAGAACGAATGGGACTAGATACTATAGAACCCTTGTTGGTGTTCATGATTTTGACATTGTTTTGGCACATGCAGTGTGGGCGTTAGGGGGGGGGGGGAGAGGGTATCCCAACTCGAGCTGGTTTACCCTTAACACGCTAATGAGTATGCACCCCTAATTGTGCCCTATCTAAATCATTGGAAGTTTGGAGCGTAAAAGGGCATCTGAATCTACCTCACGAAGGAAGTCCGTTATTGCTCGCAGTTGCCTTACATTTACAATGTTTAAAGGTACTGCGTCATTTCTGGACAAGCCTCTTGTGTGTATTTCCTTTTTTCTATACGAGAGGGCATTCGGTAATGCGTTTAAAAGAAGTCCTCTTTGATCTATAAACCTATTTATCAGTACAAAACCATGTTCTCTCCGTGCCAAATGAATCTATTCTTTTCTTGTCATTCGTTCGTCCCTTTTCTTCTCCTGAATTCTCTGATGGCGTCGAAATGTAGGTTTAATGAGCCCCCGTCATGCTCTGATTAAGCCACGTGAATAAAGCACCGAAATCGGGCTCAAGAAAACACGTTTTAATTGGTACTTTATCTTCGCAATGACGCGCAATACACATTTATAATAGATTTAGCAGCTTTCTTTTGAAAATGTTTCTATTTTTACTTTGAAAAATGACAACGCCGTAGCCTCCCTTCCAAATGGTTTTGATTTTCTATCATTAAAAAAAAAAAAAAAAAAAAAAAAAAAAAAAATCCTATTTATCACCTCTTTTTTCTTCTCTAATCTGTTTTGATATATTATTTGTGTCTGTCTGCATGAAGATGATAAACGTGTTATAGAGGAGAAAACAGAGAGAAAAGGAGAGACAGACAGAGAGAGGGGGTGAGGGGGGGGGGGTCGAGAGAGAGAAAGAGAGAGAGAGAAAGAGACAGAAAGAGACATACAGACAGACAGACAGAGAGACGAGGTGAAAGAGAGACAGACATAGTACAGAGAGGAGGGGGGAGGAGAGAGAGAGACAGAAAGAGGGAGGGGAGATATATATATATATATATATAGAGAGAGAGAGAGAGAGAGACAGACAGACAGAGACAGAGACAGAGTGAGACAGAGAAGGGGTTTGGGGAGGGGGTGGGGGCGACTGAGTGCGAATGGTGACGGATGATCGAGCAACGATGATAACAACTTGGCGGGATGGACCACCGAATTAAAATACTCAACCAGCTCTAAGCCCAGCCTAACTGTTGTCATGAAACGGTCCGTGAAAATAATCCCCAAATTCTTTAATAAATCTCCATGACAAAAAAGAAAAGAAACTGAAGTTAAAAACAAGGTGATTTACAACAGATACTTCATTTCGGAGATCACCCTAAACCCAATCGCAGCTCAAAAAAATGTGTCACAGCTGGAAGTAGCAAATATATTTCATTTTGGAGGACTTGCTGGATATTTTTACGAATATAATTCGATCAGAATCCTCGCTTGTAAAGAATCTTCAAAAGAAAGGATCGATGTTGTCATATTCACCCAACGTGAGGATAATAACATTTTCTCCTGACCGACTTGGACTGTTGTGAAGTAGTAGCATATCCCGCATCTAAGAAATTATATCAGCGGTGTGAGGGTGTGGATGTAAGAGGGATTTCTTACGGTCTCGCAAACAACTATTCAGAAGTTAAAATCATAAATTTGTTTCGTTTGGATAGGATATTCATATCGACTTTGCACGGTGAGTTTTAACGAATTTTCTATACAACATTCAATTCCATTCATGACTTATTTGAGTTGAGTTCCAACTTGATTTTTCGTGTATGAATTTCATTAAAAGAACCGATGTCATGTAACCTTGTATTTTCGGAGAATTGTTTATCAAATTCTTTGGAAGTACATGTACGCATTGAAACTACAATAATTCTTACATAAATATTTAACCATTACTAGTACAATTACTCTATAAAGCATTATAGTGTATTTATCAAGATAAGATTTAGATAAGATTTCAATATTCATACCTCAATCCAAAAATCAAGCTACATACATAAACACAACAATATTGTAGTTTTGTTGAATGTACATTAAATATACTTGGATTAATATGAAAAGGCCATGTTAGTATGGCCTATGGTAGTCTTATAGTGCAGACTCACTTTTACGACTGACCAGGGTTTGTGCTTGCAAACTAGATCGCATGCGGTACGGAGAAATAAGTACATGTACGACTACCGAAAAGTGACTGATCTCGGGATTTTCCTACTCAAATCGACTCTCATTTTGTTCGGGTTTGACGGGAAAAGTTCTGCATGTTCAGTGAGTACCATGTCATCATTAATGGCGGAAATTGGGAGATTTCTACTCCTATTTTTGTTCCTCTTTTCTGAAGGAGTAATGATTATAATGATATATTCTTGATAGATAAAGTTTGTATCTTCTCAGAACATTACCGACCAATGATGACGGATCAATACAGATGCATCAATAAAGTCGGGGGGGGGGGGGGATGTTTCACAAAACTTTTCATCAGTGATGAATTACGTTTTTGTTATAAGCTACTGAAATCCTTGCTTCTAATTGGTTATCAGCAGATTTGTCACTGATTTCATTTGTCATTGAAAAAAGGCTTTGTGAAACACCTCCTGGAAAGATTTAAGTTTTATCCACCAACAGGAACCATATCAATCATCACAATCATTTCATGAAAAGAGATAATAACGAGAAGAGAACAAATTCCAATTTCAATGACAATCATCGAAGACCTGATTGGCTTTCCCGACCTAATTAAAAATGAGTTTACAAGGCCATCCAACCCTTTTGGTAAATTCATTTGAATGAAAGCAGAAGTATAAGAGGAACAGAATGGTAAAAGTTTGAAATAAATCGGACCAATTTCATGCATCCTGTTTGATTATAATAATAATATAAATCAACTTACTCACTATGCAAACGAAATATCAGTAAGTTTAATAATGATGTTTGTTTACATCATAACTTACACCGAAAGTGTATTCTAATTTTCCAGGGGTACATTATTTTGCACACAATTCCGGATGCGTAAAATGAGAATGTCTGACCCCTGGTCTGACCTCGCAGTAAATAAAAGTAATTGTATGGAACAAAAGCGCATTCAAATGTCGATTGGCCATGGACAAATTCTTTAATTGGTCTTCAAAATAAAATATCTAGTCTTTATACAAGGGACTGAAATCTGCACTTGCAGATTGACGAATTGCAGATTAAATCGTTAAAATTAAACAAAATCCTCGTGATTATCCGTCAAATCTGTCAAAATCTAATTTTGCAATACTTTCTTCGGGCTGTTCATGTCATTGCTCATGAGGATATTTGGTGTATCTTGGTTCGAAAGTATTTAATTTTGGAGCATTTGATATAGTTTTCTCGACAAAATCGCTATAAGAAAAGCATATTTCAAGCTGGCAACCATTGCTGGTTGTCGTTTTATGAATACACTGAATAAGGCCAGGTTCTCCCTCTCACAATTCCCTGGTAAGGCCAAACTTCCAAAGCTATAGTAAAACAAATCGGTGGAAACGGTTTTTTAAAAGATAAACATTCAATAATAGGTTATAAGTACGTACATTAAATGGTCCCTTCTCAATAACGGTGCATGGAAAGGTAGACTACGTAACGCGTAAGTCTCCGTACAACGAGATGTCTGTTGCGAGTATAAATTATACATTGTCCCATCTATTGATAACGGTGTAAGTATTTTTCAGTGGAGGTTTCATTATAGTAAGATATTCAACTTGTGTTGCAATCTTCGGGTCCAAAGTACCAATAAATATTAAATTCAGTTAAAACAGGGAATGACCTTTGGATTAAGACCAGGATCAATGCTTCTCAACGGATTAAAACAACAGAGAAGCCCACACTGATATAGTGTTATTACAACTTATATGTAGCGTAGCAGCCTCGTTAGCGCAGTAGGCAGCGCGTCAGTCTCATAATCTGAAGGTCGTGAGTTCGATCCTCACATGGGGCACTGCTCATTTTTTTTTTTTTTAACCTTTTTCTTTTCATAAAGTGATGGTAACAAAATGATTTATTTTCATATTTCAACAAAAACAAAAAATAGTAACTTGCTAGAAAGAAGAATATTTAATTTTGATGGGCAACGGTGTATTTTGTTCTTTCTTATAAATAGCCATAATGTAATGTTAAAAACTGAATGTTTATTTCGGGAATGATTACTAGCACATTGATGATAAGTGGCATTGCAAATAAAAATCATAAAGACTGTGCAGGTTCATATTCCTAAGAAGAAAAAAAAAATACTACAGTTTGATTATACAAAATGTACTTTTTCATTATAAATAAGTGGTTATCATTCATTCTTTATTTTATTTTCATTTTATTTTATGTTCATGTTTAAATGAATTTTCTCTTGATATTGAAAATCCATTCACCTATTTCTTTTAAATGATCAAGGATAATTCTTGAATGATCAGTTATTTCCCGAGGATACCAATTAATTTGTATTATAACTGTTTATATGTTTATGTATTTATCTATTTTGTTTTTTCCGCTGTTATTTGTTTTATTCTTACCAGACAGGGCATCATGGTAGACCTCCAAATTGGTGATATGTGCCACCCTGTATAAATATCAGGTATAAAATAAGGGTGATTCCCATGCTTCAAACATATTCACATAGAGCTATAGGGCCGCTGTCAAAGCCACAGGAATAGCCAATGTATTCATACTACTAAGCTCAATCCTAATCCCAAAGCCGATTATCTCTTTTTTGTCATAAATTGACTGGTAGTTTTGTTCAGGGTCAAAACTGAGATTCGACCGGAAAGGCTTAATGTTTGCAAAGAAAGAAGTCAAAGAAGAATTCTCATTAAAATCAAGGTTGGCAAAATGATTGCGTCGTCGTACCACAGGTTTACATGTTTTCGTCTTCTCGGTTCACTATCTTCAATCAATACACCTGATTGTACGTTTTCTTGAGTCGGTATTTTTGTATAGATACAACTGATTGCTGACACAAATAGATTACAAAATTGACAAAATATGATAAAAAGCAAGCAATCAGTAAATACCCTCACTGCAATGTGCATTACACATTCAGTCTGTAAGAAAAATAATCCCGTTTTTTCCCAGGACTTTCCTGGTAGTGTAGACTCCGAGATTGACTGTTGACATACTCAGCCAACACATGCAATTATTATTTCCTTTTGACTTTTCCCGTCATTCGAGACGTCATAGATCACTGTGTATAGACAGGTCATGTTGAAAAATAACAAGTTCCGGAAATATATATGTGTATATATTATAGTTATTTAGATTTAAACAAATATTTTATATCGGGAGGCTAAGATTCCCCATTAATTTATTACAGTTGTTACTTTACCTTTTTATATAGATTTGAGTGAATATTGTAATATGTGCACCATCTCCACCTCAGAGGGAGCATCCCATCCTATATGTGTAGGAATATAATCAGGACACCATTGGGGGAATCCACTGTATTTTAAAAAGGAGGGAAAGGGGCAATGCTATAGACAGCACCATATTTTATACATGAATATGATTATGATGATTTGATTTGATTTGATTCGTCATCAGCCCCCAGACTCACTCAGTTTGTTCTCCTCAAGGAAAAGAGGGTGGGGCGGAGGGAGGGGGTAAGTAGTATTGCCCCCTACCCCTTCCAACCTCCCCCTTCCCTGATCTGCTGTTACAATGTATTCATAAATTATGGATCATTTTGCCTTTGGTGAATGACACCGGTGTGCAAATACAAATACCCCCAAAAGGCAAAATAAAACAAGAAAATAATCAAACAAAAACCCAAATAAACAAAAGATCAAACAAAGAAACCTCACTCGAACAAATTCACATTTGAAATAAATAAATCTCGACCAAACTGAAACAGAAAACTTTCGAGTCAGTAAAGACCAAGTGTATCACATTTCATTCCTCGTGAAATAAGTCTCACTTGCATTTCCGGAATTTCTGAACACGAGAAAATTTGAAAATCAATGAAATAGAGAAAAATCAAAGAACGACTAAAATTCAAAAGAAAAGTTACCCATGTTTCCCTACACTCTGTGAATTGCAATGCCGCGAAGCAAATCTTAAAATCTATTTCACAGAACTATAACCTTTCGTAGAATTCCCGATGTTATGTTTTCTATAAATCTTATTTCTTCAGCTTCTTGTTTCACATCGGAAGCTTACCTTTTACACTAACCTTTCATTATCCTGAGTGCGAATGAAATATCATCTTATTAAGTCATTAGATATAGTGGAAGTCTAAATGTCAGTGGTGTTTGATTCTAAATTATTGTCAATTATCCGTTTTTATTCTGAAATTTCGTTTTATAGGTATAGTTTTGATTTCACATCAAAACTATCACGTTTGGGTTTCGTGCAATATTTTCGCTATCTCAAACACAACAATCAACACTGAGAGTACATTTATTTTAAAAAAACAGTTCATTCAATATCAGCCACTCGTAAAAAACCATTAAAATGGAAATTATCCGAACTTATATTTATAATACCAAGTGAAAAAGGCTCTAAAATTGCGAAACATGCAATGTTTGGTTGCGAAAATGTAAAGCAAACTCAATACAAGCCGATCGTCTATTTTGATGATCTGTGCCGCTTTGTGCGTGTGATACTAATTAAATTGGTAATTCAATATTATATAAATACATGTATATTGAGATGATGCTGATCTATGATGTTGCTCTGTCGGGTATACGCATCTCAATCACGGTTTTTGTATTCATGTTTTACTGATGGTGAAACAAGTCAATGTGGTTTTAAACATGTTACCTCATCACTCATGACTTCGTAAAGCTGGGGATTGTTTGCATGTGTGCGCGTGTCGGGGAGTGGGGAGTGGGGGCCCGGGGGGGGGGGGGGGGGAGGGATTAGGAAGGGGGGGGCTATGAAATAGATGTAGGCCTATATTATTGTGATGGTATAATGATATAGACATGATGACATGACGAACATTTAGTAGCCTTCAGTTGCGGTCACCCATATACTCACTTTAGCCTAAGCGTAAAAAATTGTATGTTTTTAATTAGCAAAGCCCACCTTTTGTAAAATACATTTCTAACATAAGCACTGCCTATTGCTATCACATCCATTTGAATAATATCATAGAACAATTTGGCATGTTTATAAAAGCCCTCTTGCATGTTAACCATCTTCCCACTGCGAACAAATAAATCAAAGTTACCATGGTTACAACTCATTATTAAGATGTAGAAAATGCCTGAAATTGTTTTTCACTCCTCCAGCTTTATGCCACCTTGTATCGGGCTCTGTACCCGCAAAATATGGTGTAAATAACCGCAACGTCAGTGTACTTTTAATTCTGACAGCAGACATGTACATTTCAACAATTACAAACATTCCAACGTGAGCACGTCACTTGTTGTAGTGGTCATACCTGTATATATGGAAAACACCCTGATTTAGTCTACATATTCAGACTCAGATGCTTATTCGTTCCCTTTTGTTTTCATATTCGTTTGTTTGGAGCCAGAAGAAAATATCATTCATAGCAATATTTCAACACAGAGTTGAAGCCCTTGTGGCACTAAGCTAACGATTTTTATGTTTAACTTATTATTTGTGTTTTGATGTTATTTTGGAATAATTTGTATTCGTACCGTAGACTCAACTTTTTGTATGTCGAGTTTTCTATGCCTTCAAAAGTGGTTGGACCTGGGGGGGGGGGGGGGGGGGGGTTGGCTGTCTACACTCTCCGCCCTATCACAATCAATGTTTATCAAATGGTTCGTCAGCACGATCGGAAAGACTTTCGAGAAATCAACTGAATTGCAATTTCAATACCCTTTGTATCCGCCATAGAAATCACGTTCCGATTACGTAATACGCCACTGTAATGTTCAAACATGTAAAAACTTGCCGGACAAGGCTATAGTCTATAGACACTGCCTGAGGTTTATTTCGAAAGCATTTGCAACTGGTGTTATAATAAAGATCGTATGAAGCACTGTTAATACAGTTATGATTAATAAATAAATATCATATAAACAGATGAGAGGCTGGTATTAAAGATATAAATCATACGGATTAAAAACAAAAAGTTTGTAGAACAAGACTATCATCGTTTAGGTCCAGGTAGAATAGCTACGCATTTTGCCAGTGGTCAGAATACAGCAAATCGGATTTCAAGCATCAACCTGTTTTCATAGGATGTTGAGATTAGGGTAATCCGTCAAAAAAAGGGGTAAGGATTAGTGCAAATCGGGATCAAGTGGTTTGTATAGATGAAGATGTTGGACAGCGATTAGTTTAGCGTTGTTGGGGGCGCGTTGAGTACCCATGTTAATCCAAACCGCAACAAGTATAAGAACATACGTATGCAAACTTGCTTATGGCATTTCAATACAGATGAATCAACAGAGAAATTGTATTTTATATCAATTTGTATTGAATACTTTAATCGACATTACCATTTAATTTCTTCTGTATCTAGATTTGAAGAGATTGAAAAAAATAAACTGATGCCCATACAGTTGGAATATTTTGTATCACATCTTGTCATCAAAATGATTGTGGCAATATGCTTTATTCTTGATAAATAAAGTTTATAACTTCCCATATCTTTATAGATTAATCTCTGCGAATTTTTAGATTAATAAATTAAGTTCTGAGAAGATATAAACTGTATTTAGCAAAAGTAATTTTGTCACAATCACTTCATTGAAAGGGGTTAGAATGAAATATTCCAAATTGATGGGCAACAGAATGTCACTTCATTTGTAGCTATTTACGCGAAAGCCACCCACCCCCCCCCCCCCCCCCACACACACACACATTCACATACATAGGCCTAAGGCATTTGCATGTGCGCTAGGCTATTTAGTTTGTGGGTTCGAAACCCAATGGACATGGATATTACTGATTTTATTTTAACGCAACAAGTTAGGTTGGATTGTTTTGACTTAAAGGTAAAGACCAGTATTGGCAACGCCCCAATTTCAAAAAATGAAATGGAAGCTCTCATTACCAATCATGTGAAAGAATATGTTTTGACTAATACATGATGATAAAAAATTTGCCGGGAAACCGCCTACTAATTCATATATTTGGTAAATTTATTTCTCTCATGGTCTGGTGAGAGAGATAGGGTAGTCCCATATACATCTTTCTGTGTATAGTGCTTGTAACTTTACGAAGAATGAGCCAAATTTCTTATCATTTTGATGATTCCAGAACCTTGCAGATGCTAGATGCTAGATGATCGACCTTTTCTGATCGATTCCACAACGTTTCTTTCACAATGCAATCGCATGACCATTACTGGTCTTTACCTTTAACTTATTTGAACTAGTATTACATCTAGAATACAAGCCCAACCCTACCATTCCTTTTTTCTAAATGTGCAATGATAATGAAACAAATCTGACATGTTTTGCTTTTCTTTTAAAGCTTAACAACACTAGTGTGGCTAGGAGGGATTAGATCACACAGCGAGGTCACTGACAGGTGGCTATCTCATCAACTCAGCTCTCAAATAACATAAGAAATAGAGGATCATGGGGGACCAACAGGCACCGATTGGGGAAGCTTTCTATATAGAGGGAGCAAGTAGCTACAAGTAGGACAGTGTGGCTTTAAAGTCAGTGTTACTCTGCTATTCTTGCTACAAAAACAAAAATATATTTCTTCTCATTTTAAATGGTATTCCCATTACTGAAAGTATTCTATTGCTTGTGAAATTAAGCTCAGTTGGAACTGTGGAAAACGACCCAGTTTATTTTTTGCTTCAATTACCCATTTTCTCCGTGCAATAAGCACAATGAGCAACACATTAGATACTCAACTTCAAGAAATCTTTCATCCACCAGTATTGTCTTTCATGAAAAAATAAATAAACGAAATGAATTATACCTGCACGCAAGATATTGTAAAATCATTTAGATAGATATCGCAAATTTTGCGAAGTGAAGTGATAACAAATAAAACAACAAAACAAAAACATACAAACTACCATAAGCCTCGGCACGTGCTAAGGCACTGATAAGTTGTAAGTACATGTACAAGGAAAAAGAATGACGATTATAGATTTCGGATTACGGCGAAAAAAGAAAAGAAAAAATGAAACGAGGGTAACAAAATAAACTACAGACACATTTTCACTCAATTCGGGAGAGAGAGAGAAGTAAAAAGAATAGCCAGCAATCGAACGTACACTACTGCAACCTGCTAACTGGTAGATCATACATGTACGCATGCGCCGCTTTTTGTTGGGGGGCAAGCTGATTGGTCATTCTGGCACGGACCAACTTGTGGCTCAGCCAATCAGCGTCGCGCAAGCCAAGAGTGCGAGCCAGCTGATCCCTACACTAACTATATGAATGTGTATTTGACACGTGTGTGTGAGTTGAAGGCGTGTGTGTAAAATGCATAGCAATGATAAGGTTACTGTAAATCAGTGCATTGGGGTGTTATTGTCATCGACGGTGTGATTTTGACCAAAACTCGCCCAGGGGTTCCAACAAGTCGACTCTCGCTTTGCCTCTCTGCGGAGCATATAAACTTTGAATTTTATTTAGATACTGTCATTCTATATCTTGTTGTCTGTTCCAACAGGTTTGGAAAACATATGATTCAGAGGACCTGGAACTGATCCAGGGGTTTACACAGACAGGACTTGGACTACTACTACCACTCGATAGCTTTCACTTTCACCCGCACATACTTTCCAATTGGATACCACCTGTTTTCGAATCAACACTTGCCTCCTTGAAAAAAAACTTCGCCAATTATCTCCTTCGCTTCAAGTTATATACATTGTGGAAACGCTCTTTTGGGATTGTGAGCCCAGCATTAGAACATTTTTGACAAACAATTTTGGGATTGGATCCATCAAAATGATGATGGCTCAACTTGCGGATTATTGCCAGGAGGATTCTATGGTAAGTTTTTTTTATATTTGTTTACACTCTCCCTGACTCTCTCTATTTCTTTCTATATGTGCTCTCAATAGTATCTCTATCCCACCTCCCTCTCTCTCTCTCTCTCTCTCTCTCTCTATCAACCCCTCTCTCTTTCTTCTCTGTATTTCTATCTCTCTCACACACTCCTCTCGATCTCTCTTTCTCTCTCTCTTCTCCATCAATATCTTGTTCTCTCACATTCTTTCTCCTGTCTTCATCTCCTTATCTCTCTTATCACTCTCCTCCAAATTCTGTATGATCTATCAAACTCTTCATCTTTTAAACATCCCCTTATTACAATTCCCTTTCATACTTCATTCTAGATCCTGCCCCTATTTAGCTTGTTATATCAGGGAGATGACTCTGGTTATTTTCTACGCCTAGATGATTTGCATGTAAAAAGTGTATGTCGCTTTTATAGGAGTACGAAATTCAAACAAGTTTAGACTTGCGATTGAAATGACTCGAGAAGATGGAGATAAGGAGAAGGGGAGGGGCGGGGTAAAAAGAGAATTAAG
Organism: Strongylocentrotus droebachiensis; assembly: GCA_035222895.1. NCBI lineage: Eukaryota > Metazoa > Echinodermata > Echinoidea > Camarodonta > Strongylocentrotidae > Strongylocentrotus > Strongylocentrotus droebachiensis. The sequence goes on from JAVYIG010007770.1 coordinate 20,488, forward strand.
AGAGAGAGAGAGAGAGGGGGGGGGGGGGTGGGAGGGAGGAAGATGGCATGGTATAGGTTTGTAATAAAAGTGTATCTACTTAATTTAAAAGTTGTACCTTAGATCGAGTGTTCATATATGTCTTCTTCTTACCTTGCTTTTAGTGAATCGAATACACTAAAAAAGTAGTAATTTGAATTCAACACTGTGAAAATGACAGCTTCTGTGAAATGTATTTAATCAACGATGCACATACCTGCGAAGCAAACGAAGGTTTAACGTGAAGGTATATATATTTACGATGTTTACAACGAAAGTAAAATAGAAACGTAAATACTTAAAGTGACGATTGCATACACTAGTCTCGTATCCTAAACAGACTAATTGTGAATATACTTGCAATACGTTTCAATTCTTTGGTGTTCTATTTCTCTAAGTTATGTTGTTTTTTAAAAGCCCCTTTTCCCTCGTTCCCCTGGTATTAGCTGGAATTGACTGTGCAAAGAGAAATCAGACCGCTAACTGTCCATGGTTAGAGCGCCTCTTCTCTTTTCTGTGAATTTTCGGTTTGATTTTTGAAAGACCCGGATGTGGCGTGCAGAGAAGAGCTGGCACATCATTGTACCTATTCAAAGTCATTGACAGTTAGCAAAACGGACCGTCAGTTTTGTTGTTCATTCTACCGGCTCTTTTTTGGATAGACTTTGCCCCATTGATCTGGCGTTAACTGACACCTAAACAATATACTGGTACAAGAAAGCATTCGAAAATCAGGGATAATTCAAAAGCTATTGTATATGACAGCAATTAGTATATCATCCTTGGTTTGACATACACGAAAACACACGTTTGAACTGATACGTTCAGAGAGCGTGGTGTGGGTTTGCCCATCCCTAACAGTAGATGGCGGTATTGACTAAAATGAGTTGGTCTTTGGCATTCAAAAATGTATCTGTTTCTCGGACGGATTTTTTTCTTCTAAAATGAGGAGGAGGAGGGCGCGGCTTTATGTTGATACTGAATACTTTTTGTATACAATGATTTTGATAAAATGCTTTTAGGCATTTATATTCATTATCAGGGTCTATAAATATAAAACATGTTATTGATTAAGAGTCCGCAGCAAACTGTTTATATGAGTTGATTTATCGTATCAAGGAACAGTCTTTCGAGGATTTTATCTTTGAAACTCCTTCAAACTTCAGATTATCCGAAATGTCACACCATAATGTTTTATTGTAATATCAACATACGAATCAATGTAGATCATAAAGTTAGGCAACGGTATTACATGTACGCCAGTGTTTGATATGTATAACAAGATTAGTATTATTACGTAATTATTTTATACCGTCACTTTTATGACTCAACCAATTTTCAAAAGACGCTTTACGAATTTATATTTCTCTCCGATTCAAAGAAACCTCAACATATTTTGTTTAAAAATTGTGATTTTTTTTTCCCCTGCTTTATTTCGGGGAGACATCGACCCCAATTTCTACCCCAAAATCAATCACTGCAGAAGTTTGTGTCCTGTATGTATCCATATCATATGAGATTTCGTGTTGTATTTTTGTTATACACAGCTTTAAATTTGACCTCGTAATTCGATCCCGAACTGCCGGCACAATAAATCTTATACGATGTCAATAAATAGCACCTTATACGAGTCATGATCATCACTTGTTTACTTGTTTACATCCAAACAAATTTCTGATGTGGATTTTTCTTGTTATACCCCTTTGATATTCCATAACTCCACCCTTAACAAACAAAATCAATATTACTTAAGCAACGACAGCTGATAGTAGGAATGAGGATGTTGCACATATTGTGTGGGTGAATGAATCCATCGTGACGATATTTCGTACACCTTATTAGGCGTTATTCAAATCCCGACAATTTACATAATGTGCTTGAAATATCACTTTTTAGAGCTTGTCATTTTTCACCTAAAGTTATTTGCTATTTTACTATAAAAGGCTCTATTTCTAATAATGGAAGTATTATTACAAAAACGACCTACTTCGCCCTCGTGGTGGTATATATGGGATTTTCCCTTTTTTCAAGGTAATATACAAGGGTGGGGTGTAATCTGATGTCACTGGAAGTAAGCAATTCCCGTCTCGATAACCGATACACCTGTAATTTCCTTTGATTATTTTTGATTCTTGGAAGGATTTCCTATTTGTCATGGCAAACTTGTAGTACGATAGGGAAGTTTGCGGTCAGGTATATCAATAATTCAAACCCTTCATATCTGAACCATGTCCATACTGAGAATTCAAACCTGTTATAACTGCACCATGTCCATGCTAATCTTTGAAAACATTACCTTTGCCCCACAATTTTACGAATAAATGAGATTAATGAAGCCGTTTTGATAATAATTATGATATGTGAATATTAAATGAGGCCATTCATATAGGGTTCTCACAATGTCTGCGAAGCTTTTCAATTCAATACAATTAAATTAAATTCTATTTCTGTTTCCAACAAAACATTACAAATTAATTACTTACATTCTTATACATATTGGAAAGAGAGGTGTCCACTAAAAAGCAATCCTGTACAATTGTGGACCCCTCAATGCTTTGTGGACTTTCCTGATGCTTACCCGACATATCGACAACTACTAGGCTCGTAGTGTAGTTTAGTATAGTAGAGTAAATAGTCTACCACTATTGTATAGCTTTTTAACGGGATCACTTCATCTGCATATACGTGAAAGAAAAGGGAATCTGTTGTAGGCACTTTTTTAGATATTTTCTTAGAACACTTTGATATTATTAACATGTGGAAAACAAAAGAAAAGATCAATGGACAGAACCGTGACGTGGTATTTGTTTCAAGTCTCAGCCATAAATGTCCAAATCACTTTGTTGAGAAGAACCTTTCATAGTGACCTTTTAATAACGGGGTGATGACTCAACCGCCATTATCGCAGCGGTGTGATTCAAGTACCCACATTTAGGCGGACGAATTTAACAAAAAGCCGTCTGAGCACTAGATAAAAATTCATGCCGCTTGCAGGCTTTTCTTTGTCATTTTCTGCCACATTATTTACTGCAAGTGCTTTGTTATAGTCAACAAAGTTTGAAGTATATGGTTCATGACATTTTACCCTTTGTATGAGAAACACTTGCGTTTAGTTACGTTAATACAGGGCACCGCGGTTGTATGAGAACACATCGTTATAAAATGAGAATGTTTTTTCCCTTCTACGCATGATAGAGAACTGCGTCAGTGGACTTTTATGAGCTGTAATGTAAGCAAATTAAACTAATTATTGTACAATGTTGATTGGGCTAGTTAAGTGCCATTAGCTTATACATAATTAGATTTTCAATTAACGCGCTGACTCATTATGCACTCATTGGCGATCTATTGTTTCGGCTTGGATTTCATCACCTAGTCTATTTATGGAAATCAAAGTAAAAACATCTCAATTGTATCTCCTCTCTCTCTCTCTCTCTCTATGCTGTTATACTTGAAGTGTAAAAATGAAAGATAATATGACGAAGAAACATAAACATTCACTTTAAGTTAATTGACGTACCGAGGTTTATTAGCAATGTATTTTTGTTTCGTTATCGAATTGTGAATCAATTAACTGTTCTTCTCAAAACGATATCATTATTATGATCAATATGAATGGTGTTAGTAGAATTTATTTCTGATCTTGTATTTTAAAGTCATACATTTTGAAAGTACTGTTTAGGATTATTTCCACAGCGGGTGACGCTGTTTTTCTCCGACACACTTCTGTACCACGTCTCCCGTGTGGGGTTTGAATGAGCTATCCCTTTTTTCAATTAAAGACAATGATTTATAAAGAATATTGCTATCTCCTTTTTCTCGACAGCTTTTCTCGGACATGTACCATGACCACGTCTCCGGCATGACGGGAGAGTTCCCCACGCCGAAAGCCTTCAGAGTTGGGTCGTACAGCGGAAGCGACTGCGAGCGAAAATTTCAGACCTTCCCTACCCCGCCCGACTCCCCGGTTCTCGCCGAGCTCACCCCGCCCAACACTCAATCGGCAAAGCAACAGGCTCACAGTGGGTTCACGCACGCACGGTACTTACTGAACGAGGATTGCTCAGTTTCTAGCAGCAGTTCCCCGGGAACGCAGCCCGCTGAAATGGACCTTACGATGCTCATGGAAGACCTTCGTAAGTTCAATTTTCTGTTATTTCTCTAGAATACTTCCATTTTTCACGTCCTTATTCACGATTTCTTACCTTAATTTTTTTTTAACTACAAATTTTCTCAGTTTTATTTTGTCATTCATAGTTATTGTTATTCTGGAAATCTCCATATACATCTTCCGTATCACTTAGTGATATTCTCCCGACCTTGTTACTTCTTCTTCTTCTTCTTCTTCTTCTTCTTCTTCTTTTCTTCTTCTTTTCTTCTTCTTCTTTTCATCTTCTTTTCATCTTCTTCTTCTCCCTTTTAATAAATCTTCAACTTTATATTTCTATTCTATATCATCTCCCTTCGTGTTTTTATCTTGGACTCTCGTTTTACCAATTACTAGGTCCTTGAAGGACCCTAATTACCACAACACACTGGTACCAGACCGCTTTAACTGGTCATTAATCAACCAAATCGCATGAAATTATAGTTTTTCAAGAGCTTAGTATATCACTTTCGATATCGCTCCCCGCAATAACCGTGGCAGACGATATGAAGCGTTTTTCTAATTTGCGCTTTAAATGAAAGTCCGAAGGCGCGCGCTTTCGGGTTTATATCGAAAGTAAGTGCGGCTTGGCCGGTCTTCAGATATTAAAATATTTCGTGAAGACACCTGCAATTTTGAAGAAGTTGTGGGTTTTCACAGTAGTCCGATTATATTTAAGGTTTATAGACAAGAATTTAAAAGTATTTTAGGAGTTATGTTTTTGCTAGTTTGAATGTTATGCCAAGCTATACCCATGCAAAGGAAAATAAAAAGTTCTTATCCACTCGTAACCATTCAAATATTCGTATGGGAATTTCAGAAGTGCGCCAAAATATCCCGAAATGGCATCACAGTCGTGACAGTGCAAACGAAAACACAATCTGAAAAGAGCCTCTTAAAAATGTCCACTTCAGATCGTACTTTGAAAACTCTTCATTATTCAAACACTTCAGTATGGAAGAGGGGTAATGATTGAAGAAACCTTGCAATTAACATGATCATCATGATTAATCTGGTTTATACATAAGTCGGTTAGGGTGTTGATGCTTTAGGTGAAAGCCACTTCACCATGTCTCCAGCATTCCAGTTTCGTATCCGCAAACCTATAACGCTCTGCCCTTCATGCTAAAGACATTAACCCTCACGTTATACTTGCAGTCGATATTCAGTCACAAAATTCATGTTTTTGGTCGATGGCAAGGTTTAAATAAATATACATGATCACTTACCGTTCAAAAGGAGCTCTTGCAGATGTTCCCTTTTTCCTTTCAGCTTTTTCTTTTAACTAGTTTTGAGATGATTATGATAACACATCTAAATTTCAAATCTAATCTAAACCCAGTAACTTCTTTTGCATCAGTACGATTTCACGGAATTAGTTTAAAGTGGTGTGAAAGCAGAGCAAGTTGGACCAATTCGGTATTACCTTTTCCGTTTCAATGGCTAAAGCATCTTTTTTTTTAATTATCAATGCCATCGCCATCTTGCGATTTATCTCAAAGATGCAAGCATGATCGTTCATGATCATCGCATATGATATAATAACTAAGTCACCTAACCAATCCACCATTATAAGTAAAAACTTAGGATTCATTTGAACGTACCACCAGCATTAGAAAGTCTTGAAGAGTGCACAAGGGTAATAACTTGCCCCCCTTTTCTTCCACCACCCAGTTCACGGTAACATGACGGACCACTTTAGCCACCAGCTCTGTGATAATCAGTACCATTCGAACGTCGGACTTGGCGGCAACGACGGACTCCACAAATCAGGTATTTATTGCATAATATTATCAATTTGATAGAAGCAACCTTCAATTTTTTAATAAAAACCAGTTATAACACTGACTTACAATACTCAAATTATCCTCTTGTGTGATGATGTTTCGTGCAAATAGATTACTCCCTTTTCACCAAGAAGGAGTTTGTATTTTCGTAAAAATGCACAGAGAAAACATATCGAAATGCTTGTGCCCTTTTACGTTTTCTTAATCGAAAGGGGGAGGGGGACTTGTTTTCAAGTCGCTGTTTGTATTCTTCTAGATAGCCGATTATGCCTGTTATAAACTGGATAAAGAAACCAAACAACAGAATATATTTTAGTTATCAATACTTGAAGTTACTCTGATATTTCTTATCCTATCCCACACGTATTTTATCCATGACATACTGTGTAAACTCACGAGTAGAGCGCGTCATCATCTCTAAAATGCCTTTTCTTTTTCTCTCCCTTGGACAGATTTCTTGGATAACCTCACCCAGTTCGCACCCAACTCTCCTATCAACCTCTCCACATCCATGTTCACATCTTCGTTCAGTGAGAGTCTAGACGGTAAGACAATCCCTCATCATTTGTCACCATGACAACATGGGCAGGGTTTCACGAAGAGATCGCTAGTACAAGTTCACGATCAACCGATTGAAACGCGTGTATTAAATCCAACATGCGTTTCAATTGGATGTCGGTGAACTTGTACTCGTGACGGTTTCGTGAAACAATGCCCCGATTGGTTGGTTGATTGCCGGGTGGATTTTTGTGTGGGTTCGTTGCGGCTTTTTCAAATGATTGATACAGTCGTTATAATAGATAATTATCCGGACTTTTCAAAAATTTTGCTTAACGGTACGACCATGAATGAATAATTGATGAGCTAAATTAGTTTTTTATGACGATGACAGAAATTTAAAAAAAATCAAGAGAGGGCAAGTAAAATTCGTCGCCGTTTGAAATGCACGAACATTGTATATTTCGAACATGATTTTTATTGGATAGGGCATTAGTAATTTGGAATTACACTGCATTGAAATCGCGTTCACTTTTTATATATTTGATTACTTGATTCGGAAATCGGAATGACAATAAATACAATCGCTTCAGTTTCATTTCTGTTTGATATCACTAGTTGATGAATGTATTGATATAATATATTCATTCTAGCATACTTAAATGACATGTTTATGATGATTATATGCATGTCAAGTAAGCTAAATTAAATTTGCACCATTTTAAAGAAAGATTTATGCCGATTTCTATCCAATAATTTCCTTTATCAGCATAATATTCGGGATGAGAAGAAAATCAAGATAAAAACGTAAACATGGACAAAAAAAAATCTTTAGAAAGTTGCGGGTCCGATTCAAGGGTTGCAACGGCGCTATGTTGACTGCTGATGAACTTCACTAGTCTTGTCGCTAAGCTTTTAAAAATATCATCAAATATCTTTTTCACGCGGGATGCACACCCAATCCATAGCACAGCCTCTATTTGCCTTTAAAATGAAACTTCAATTTGAGTATACCAAACCTTTGTGCGTCATTTAAAAATTCAAGCGTAACGTTTCAGGTATGAGTGAAAATATTACTTGTATGAAATTAATAGAAGCGTTGTTTTCCTTGAATTAGGCTAATCGATACTTGCCGGATGAAATTACAAACGCATGCCAGCTTTCTCTCCCCATATTGTTCGGGTCAAGACAAAAGAAAGGGTTAAAATTATATCTTGTAATAGGACACGGATATCTCGTCGTAGGCCTAGTATTAACTATCCGCCACTCAAAAGTTTAGAGCGGTTTCACTTCTCGTATGTTATAGGCGTTGCATCGTAGGCTTATAGCAGGATAAAAAAAGTTATATATGCCATCTACTTCCTGTAAGTCGGCACAGCACTACACATGCAATTACATATGCCCAGCAGTCTACCAGAACACTTGACGAAAAGAGCTTTTACATTTTCTGCATCGCGGACTTCTCGAGTTTGTTTGCTCAATATTGAATTCATCATAATTAAAAGAGGCAAGTGACTTATTAGAATCGCCGAGCATCCGAATGAGTTCTAATTTTACATCGCACTTTACCCGATTTCCCAAGTCTTTTGATCATAATTATTTCAGTATGGGCAGCGGCGACTATCAAAATGCTCTGAACGACGATTTTTGGATAGCGTCACTGCCGACTGGTTGATTTTATTCCGCTAGTTCAGCATATGGCGCCAATACGTGAAAATCATTCGGCATTTTGTATCGTGCAATAATCAGATATCTATTACGTTTTGTTTTACAACTTATTGTTCTACGATTAACCAAACCACGAAATGGCTAATCGAATCTTTTCTGTTTTTCTCCCGTCTTTGTAGATTGCACGATCCCAAGCCCGGCACCGTCGCCGTCACCGATCACCGTTTGCGACATCGACATCTTCGCCGGCGATCTTCCCAACCTCGACGATCTGACACTCGTTAGCGAGTTCGCACAAATGGAGTCGGCACACAACCCGCGGTCTCAGCGAGGGGCTTTCGGCATGGGCTCTTCAGGAGAAGGTAAGTTATCAAAAACTGTCTCCTAATAATTATCAGAAAATATTGACTTGAATGCCCACAGCACACAAGATGTCATTTGCTTGACGTAAATCTGCGTCAACGATTGGTATGGTTTTCCGTACAAACACTGATTCTAGGGTGAAAAGTGAATACATTGCGTTGTAGTAGTAGCGCATGGTTTAATTTCATTCACAAACTTTGATTAGCGCACTAACGCAAACGCAATGACGCCTCTTGCGCAGTGAGCAATACCGTCGTGTCAATATCATAACGTTGTGTGCTGTAGTATAATTACACAATTTTAAACTACAATGCTTTCAGCCACATTGCGTAGTCGAATATAATTAATTTGCTAACGAATTTGACCTACAGTAAATTACGTGAAATAAGTTTCATTGAAACCTACTCGATATGGAACTCATGAAACCCTGAATCATTTTGCAATGGTCATGATAATTTTTGCTTGATTGGCTAGTGAAACGTTACCGAAATGGATAACAATCGTTGGGTACTAGTGAGAATAGCTGTGACCATTATGCTAATGTTTAAAAAAAAAATTACTATCAATGTGTGAAACATATGCTCACATTGATATCAAAGAGGGGATCGTTTCTCTAGCCCGTCGTAAGTCTAACTTTTTGGACATCCAATTGAAGCACAAGTTATAGAATTAACACGTGTTTCTATGGGATGTCTACGAGCTAAGACTTAATGATGATTTCGAGAAACTGGCCCCCAGCTCTTTGCGAAACTAAATGTTTTATGACACTAGACATTATGATAGAACCATTATGTCTGGATGGTGTATAGCTATATCATGCAGGCCATTTTCTCAGCGAATTGTGTTATAAAAAGAAAATCAGGACCGAATGGTTATCCGTATAAGATGAGGGTATTATAGTTCACTCCGAGTGATATCAATACAATATACTGGTAGGCGTTGAAGGTCATTTACGACCATATATGAATCCGACCCCACCCGCTCCCTGCCACCAATAGTAAAAACGAAGATGCTGGTGGGTTGGGAAAGGGGGGGGGGGGGGGGGGCTCTTTGGTACGTATAAGTTGTTTTTTAATAAAAGGATATTCGGTTACATTTCCAAAGGGACAACATGCTCATGATGTTTAACTTTAAAATGAATACTGCATGTTTTATAACGGCATTTTAAATTCAACAGTCCTTTAAAATGTTCGTATGTTTTATAATTAGTGAGGTTGCATGTTGATCGTGTTGGTTGAGAACACAACTTTAAATTTCATCTGTTTTGCTTCCTTGTATCTTTGGCTAGATTCAGACATCGACAGTGTGGTCTCCGGTTACTCCCCACCTATCGACGAGCTTCAACAATCAACCTACCACACTCTCTCATCCACCGTTATGTCGCATCCACCACCGCTCTACCACGAACACCACCACAACATACAACAGTACCACCAGTACCGCCACGTCCACCACCAATCGCAGACACCGTACCCACAACACCACAGCTTCGCAGCCGCCTCCGCACCCAACGGCAGAACGCACAACTACCAGTGCCGCGTGCAGCACACGACACTTAAGATGTTGGATACGCACGCGGACGGCGTGGTGACGCAGGAGATGTCTGCGCAGCAGGGAAGCTGCGCTGGACCAATCAGAAAGCCGTTCCGCGCGCGTCCCCGCAAGCAGTCTGTGACGTCAAGTGATGATGGTGGCAGCGACGAAGAACACGTGGTCACAACGACAACAGCTTCAAGCGGAAGCACTGGATCATCACCCAACAGAAATAGAGGGCGAGGTAGGCGAGAAGGTAAATTATCAAACAAGTTTTTAAAATTAAGTAAAAAGTACAACTATATGAGAAATGAAACAAAAAATACAATTCATAAATCCACAATTAGTTGTTTAAAAAGTGTAATAAAGTGAGCATCAGGAATGTCGACTGTGGCAGACATAAGCGCAACACCAGAACTTAAACAATATTTTTGAAAGTCGACACACTCTTTTGTCTAGCGTCTTCTTCTTATAATTACTTTGACCAAATTCATTGTGCAATTTTCCCGTATACCTTTAATTACAAAAGTGATGTCTGCGGTTTAATCAATTGTATATTTTCCGGGAGGGGAAAGAGACGGATCTTCCCATACAACCTTTTAAATACCTTCTGTTGTTAACGTTTGTGAAAGTACATACAGATTTGATGATGATTAGTTTTGATGACTAGAGCGGGAAATTTAAATCTAATTTCTTTCCTTTCCTTTTTGTTTTTACAGCCATGAAGGGAAACCACTTGTGGGAGTTCATCCGGGACCTTCTCAAGTCCGAATCCTACTGCCCGAAGTTTATCCGATGGGAGGATCGGGAAGCCGGAGTTTTCCGATTCGTCAACTCGGAAGCCGTCGCCAACATGTGGGGACGCAAGAAAAACAACCCGCAGATGACTTATGAGAAGCTTAGCCGTGCCATGAGGTGAGTGTCTTGTTTTATTATCTCTCTCTCACTCTATCTCTCTCTCTCTCTTTCTCTCTTTCTCTCTCTCTCTTTCTCTCCCTCTCTCGCTCCCTCTCTCTTTCTCCTCTGTCTTTATTCTCTGCCTGTATATATCCTCCTCTCCCTTTCTCTTTCTGTTGTTCTATAATCTCTGTCATTGTTCGTATATCAGTTTTACTTTTAGTTCGTCTTGTACAATATAACTATTTTGATGACCATAAGGATGATATTTTCTCAGCGCTATTCATACAAATTTCAAACCATATTCAATATCCTTGACGTCGCTTTATACACTTTTTTTGGTTCCATTTACCATATTAAACATTGATATAAATTGCCCATTTTCAGACAGATAGACACGATAGCCAAGAGTACTTACATGTGCCAAATATAGCCTTTACATAAGTGATTTCTAATTTCAAAACCCGACACACTCTAAAAAGGCAATAACATCAGATAGTAAAATGGCGAAAAATACACTCATTATCTGTAATTAATTTCCCCTCTTTATGTTATATTTTTAAACCTTCAGGTACTATTACAAGCGCGAGATCCTGGAGCGAGTTGACGGCAGACGACTGGTCTACAAGTTTGGCAAGAACGCTGAAGGCTGGAAGGAAGCTGCAGGATTACAATGAATAGAAACTCACACACAAATGCCGTTCATTTTGAATGGCAGAAAAGACGCTAATCACGGTCGCCATCTTGACTTTGAAGTAATATTGAGCAAGGGGTGACGTCATAGAATGGGCGATATACGATATCCAGCGAGGGGTTGCAATCGACGAGGAAATCGCGTGGCGTACGCGTTTCTGCAGTTTACGGCGAGTTGCAAACATATTTATTTACTGTACAATCAGTGCAATTGAAGCGTGTTTATTTCATGAAAGGCTACTTTTCATTGGCTAACCGTGGCACTTCACGGAGGAATGAACCAATCAGCGTTCTTCTACTTCAACGCGATGAAACGTGGGACATACAGCTCTTTGCAAAGACCAGCCGTATTGACACTTTACAATTCATACATAACTTCAACACAGCATTATGTCCGGTAAACGATCTCCATTTTATGCCCCACAAAAGAGATAAACTATTTTAAAAATGTCTTAAATTTCTTGCTGTACAGGATGAGAATATAATTTTTCAGGATGCTAAATTCCTAGAAAAAATGTATTGTCGTATTCCTAAAAGAATGAAAGACATAGTTGTGGTTTCGATCCTATATCGGTTTCGATTCTATATCGGTTTCGAACAAGGTTTGTCCCAAAATGGTTCTGAATTTCATACATCTGAATGAATGAAAAAACTTATGTCCTGTTTTTTTTAATTTCAAAGCCATTTATGATTATGTCCATAAGTTCATTTTGTAAATTTTGTATGATGCCATATTTCATATGTGATTGTGTGGAACTACAAATTGCCTTACACTTTTAAAACAAGTGCCTTATTATCAAAGTCCTATAAAAATCAAATAATGTTTTAAACGAAGAAGGAATGGAAATTGCAGCTTTCGTGGAACTTTGTCTTCTCATAATTTGTTTTTATCGTCTCTACAAAAAACGTAATTTCAAAAGTACATCAAAGAATTCGCGACAGTCTTCCATTTGTTTACTCTATATAAACTTGTCTTCCAATTCATTCCAATTCAATTAGTTCAATCAATATATTTGAATAAACGTTTATTATATTAAGCATGTTATTGACGGTCTTCCATTTTGTGCTAAGTTCATAAACGATACTGTACATTTCATTTCTCCATATTGTTTTTGAACATTCCTCGATGAGAAAAAATGTTATCATATTTACACTGCGATGTTCTTGACGTTCCATCCATATAAAAGCGTAATATCTATACACCTTGAGCATGATTTTATATCTACCGAGAAGGGTTACCAGTCTCAGTCCAGAAACTATTTCATCTTTAAATTCGATATAGCTGTATTGGAAATTCATTATAGCATAAGCCGAGCTAGATCATTTTTACTTCACTGCTCACCCCATGTAAAATATTATTTAAATTCTGTTGAGAAGAAACCACTATTTTTATTTCCTGTTAATTATTATTTATAAGCACATTGTTAAAGTCATGTCGTAACGTATTTTGGATTTTGTTTTTACAATTTTAAACGTAAAAACTAATTGTTTTCCTGCTGTAAAAAAGCTATAAATCTTAGTTTCAGTTGTCACAATCAAATAAAAAGGAATTCTCCTTAGTTTCACGCTTGTATCATACAGCACCAATCTTGCAAAAATATAAATCAATCACGTTTGAATGTAGGAGTACTCTATATTAGAAGTCACTATTTGTACTACTTTGGAAGTCATTTGATATAAATACTTGGAACACAATTTGTACTAGTCACCGCGTCGCTGTGTTTTATATAATTATTATGCGACTATCCCGTTCTGTATAAGTGCCTTTAAATCAGTTACTTACTGTTGGCGATATTTATAGTACTACTTTTTACACATTACTTTGTGTCTTACCATTCGTGCAGATATTTTCCGATTGTGCTTTTGCTACAAGATTTTAGAACTGAAGTTTTTTTGTAAAGAACTTGGAACAAATTTTGCTGTTTGAAGATAATCATGCACAAAAATGCACATTATCTCTGAGCTTCCAAGATATATGTAAAAATAGATTGGAATGGTAAATAGTGTAATAGCATGTCACTGCAATTTTGTGCTTTAGTCTTTTTACTTCAAACAACAATTTATTGTTTCTTATATCGTATTGTGTTGTTTGTATACAGTAAAAATGTGCACCTCAGCGCCACGCCACAATAATGGTGTTATTTTTATTTTGTATCTTGCAAATACAATTTATCATGTCTTTTGTATCTATACACGTTCATATGGTACCATGTTTATGAAGATGTGCTACTACTACGTTCAATCATTTTACCATGCCACTGTACAGCTTTAGCCCCCGCGGGCGGGGAGTAAAACGCACTGTTGATAATTTAAAAAGATATTTGTGAAATGTTACTTGTAAATGTTTCTTTTAAACAAGTTTAGTCTATATTGTCTCGTTCCTTTTTAATCTTCTCGCAGAGAATAATCTATCTATTTCTTCTTTCTGTATTATCTTAAAACACACGTTGGTTAATCATCAACTTTAAACGTGCAAAACGGACAAACACATTCCAAGCTTTCGATACTACGCTACTCTCCTTCATTGTCAATCTTTTCATATATTTCCTTTGTGAAATTTTCTACTTTCTTTTCAGTGATGTGTCTCTCGTTAGCCGTGTCTTCTCGTGTTTTTTGTATAATCATTTTTCTTTCATCATTATTGATTTTTCTGTAGATTGAGATCATGCCAAAACTTTCTTCCGTTCCGTTCTGTGTTTATTTGTATTTATATGAGATTACTTCGATCTAATAAAGAATCACATTTTGTAACATGGGATATATTTTGTTGTAGTATACAATTATACATGTTTTATTTGTGTATGTTAAAGCGATTGAGATAATGATGTAAGTTTGCGTTGACAAAGTACTGGTGATGGTAACGATGTTGATCATGTTGTTGTCGAGGATGATGGTGATGATGATTATGCGGATGAATTATAATGGTGATGATGCAAATGGTGATAGTGATGATGTTGCTGATGATTATGATAATACGATGGTGATAATGATTATGAGGACGAATAACAATGGTGATGTTGATGAGGATAATTATGATGATGATGATGGTGATGGTAATGAAAATAATAAAAACGGAAGATAAAGATGATGATATTGATGTTAGTGATATATTGATTGCGGCGATGATAATGCAGATAATGAAGAAAACAATGGTGTTGATGATAATGATAATGGCGATGAAAATGGTCCAGATGTTGATATTGATGATAGTCAAATTTATAGTGGTGGTGATAGTGATAGTCATGATAGTAATGATGTTGATGATGATGAAGATAATTATATAGACATGTTCCCTTTTTACATTATCCGTCTTACTGAGAATATTTAAACAAAATTTTGTTAGATGAAGGAGTTAGAAGTTTAACTCTTTGGATTGATTATAACCCTCTATTTATTCAGTTTTACTTTACTAATTTTGGCGTTCGCACTGTGAGTCCTTTCGATTGAATTATTAATCTATCGGCCAAGAATTTTAAACACTAACTGTTGACATATGGCTCAAAGCTAGTAGCAATCTATTAATTTTGTCTGATTTTTCTAAATTGCCGTTAATATCAAGAATCGGATCCTTATCTTTGTATCTTTATCAATCTATTATTTTATCTAAATATATTTTATCTAAAATATTTAATTGAAATATGTTTTATCTATAAATATTTTATCTAAATATATTTTATCTAAATAAAAAAATTGAGCTTCAAAACGATCATGAAATGCCTAAAAAGGGAAAAATCTTTGAGTGACCGGTTTTACCATACTCATTTTTCCTAATAGACTGTAGTGTTATAAAAACGGAAAATTGATTTCGATTTCCAATAATAAATGTCTTGATAATCAGACAGGCGATCGCCTTGTAAAAGTCATGGGGTTCCTGACTGACCTCAAGGTTTATAATTATGATTGCAGCACGAGCGAAATCCAAGATTTTGTTTCAGAATCTGAGACAGTGGTATCATAGCATGCTTAAGATAAATTCTTAATGTCACTTAAAGTAACCTAATAGATGTTTTCGTTGATATCATTTTTATCTCCTTTTTTCGCTTTGTAATTAATGTTTTCAGGTCGCATTCAGACTAAAAAGCAATCAAGGAGAAAATATGAGTCTTTTTCGTATTATCAACGGATCATCATTACATTTCCTGCTGACCTTTCCAATTTCTCTCTTTGACCATTTCTTAAAGACATCGCAACAATGTTAAATCTGAGATGCATGGCCTTACCTGTTATCAGTGTCTGTTATATGGTGTAATATTGAAGCCCTACAAAATTGCGCTTAAAAATGATCGTGAAGTGCCTCAAAAAAGTATTTAAAAAAATTGAGTGACCAGTTTTACCATACTCATTTTCCCCTATAGACTGTAGTGTTATGAAAACCGTTTGGCAAACGCAAAATTTGCTTTCGATTTCTAATCATTAATATCTTGATAATCAGACAGGCGATCGGCTTGTAAAAGTCATGGGGTTCCTGACTGACCTAAAGGTTTATAATGATCATTGCAGCATTAGCTTAATCCAGGATTTTGTTTCAGAATCTGAGACAAAGTTACCGGATCGTGTGGTATCATAGCATGATTAAGATCAATTCTTAATGTCACCTACACCTAATATCTGTTTTCGTTGAAATTAATTTTATCTCCCTTTTTTGCTCTATAATTAATGTTATCAGGTCGCATTCAGACTAACTATAGGCAATCAAGAAGAAAATATGAGTCTTTTTCCAAATATCAACGGATCATCATTACATTTCCCGCTGACCTTTACGATTTCTCTTTTTGACCATTCCTTAACCAGATCAACTATAACACTCATAAGTCATTGATTATGTTTGCGATAAATATTCTTCTCCATGAGGTATCGTGGTATACACCGGACTGTGGATCACATGGTTCGCGGTTCGAGTCCCGCCGCGGCACCGTCCTCTGGCAATACATTAATCTACATTTGCCACCCTTGACCCAGGTGAGGTAAATGGGTACCCGGAATGAATTAATTCCTTGAAACGCTAGATCGCCATAATGGCAGCCATGATAAACCTGGAGCACTACTGTGTAGTGTCAAATCTGACAGACGTGAGCGCAATACAAGTACCCATTTTTATTATCATTATCATTTTTTATCATTAGTATTATAACTATTTTTATTACCATTATTATCATTATAAACATCCTCGTCTAATTCATCATGACAAATACATATTTGCCCTTTTCTAATGTAATATAGTTTTATCCACACGCATATATACTTCAAACGTATTGAACTTAATTAAACCCTTACTCTACACTAACTTTTAAAGCATTACTGATCTGTCACTTTTTTGTATTCATGAGTTTCCAAGACAATTTACTCACGACACATGCAGACATGGAAATAAAACATGACCATATTCAATGTCCATATCAAAATAATAATAATATATAATAAATAAAATTTATTATTGAATAAACAACAGATTTATATTTTGTTGTGTTTATTACAAGTTTTAGTTCAAGTTCAAGTTCATTTTATTCAATTCCAATAAAATATACAAAACAGAATACAATCATGACAGAATAAGAGTATAAGTCGATCAATAATACAAAATAAGGTAAAATTATAAAACTATAAAGTGATACATCAGATAACAACATAAGATGGAGCATTATTGGAATTGGGTGGCCATAAAAAACCATGTGGATTTGTCGAGACGACCACCCTTGATGAAGGTAAAATACGTTTCATTGAACATTAAATGTAATATAGAAAATTTAAAAGATAATAAAGTACTATAAAGGAATAAACAATTATGAAAATATGACATAATTTATTTTAAAAATACATAACCGCACAAACCCACCATGGTTATGTTTAAGTCAGACAATGGGTGTTTCTAAGCGCACCACTGTCTGACTTAAACATAACCAACTAAAACTTGTAATAAACACAACAAATATAAATCTGTTGTTTATTCAATAAATCATGCATAAGATCAAACATAAGATCAAACAAAAGATCAAACGAACAAAGAATAAGATGGTGTGCACCTCCTTTGACCGACTCACAACTGCAGAATAGCATTCATGAAGTCAAGAGAATGAGTATTATGAATATGCGCTGGTAATTTATTCCAAAGGATAGGGGCATTTACTGAAAAAGCTCGATCGCCATGTAATTCAGTTAAATGGATCATTTGGTTAAAATGTGTATCACCTAATTTTGTGCTTTATTGTTACATTTTGTCATTTGTCACAATCTCCACAGAAAACTAACAAAAATCTTGCATGATTTATATCGGTATCATGTTCGAAAACAACGTGCCAATCTTAATATTCACGCCATAAAAGCTAAAAACGTTGAGATCAGAAAACAAAAACATAATGGAGTCCCATTTCTTGTAAGGCGATACGCCCTCGTGTGCTTCAGAAAGAAATGACCCGGATATTGGAGCGATCACCCCATCGCTCTTTCTTTTCTATTTTAATTTTGCAGTCATTCTAACTTACATGAATTATTTTCATCTTGCCGCCTTTAAAGGGAATGGTGTCTTATTTTTTTAATGGAAATAAATTTCGCAGGAAATTGTTCAATGCCAATGGTAATTCTGATTTCTTCTTTATTCCTATACTGCTTGGTATTAATGTATACAAAAAATTCTCCACTGCCCAATATGCTGAAAACGATAATGTGGGGGATGTCGTGGTTCAGTGGTTTATTCACTTGACTATCAATCAACGGTCTGGGTTGAGGGTTCGAACCCCCAACCAATGGCAAGACATCAACTCGCGTTTACCTCTTTCCATCTATATTTAGGCCAAAATGGGTACCTGACAATCTGGCAACAATTTTAGTTTTTACTTCGGTAATATAATTATTATTGTCCAATTCATATTATGATCAATATAAATAATGATTAAATAAAAGTTACTTACACTCTAATTCTAATTCTCTAATTTCTAATTCTGAAATTCTTAATCTCCTTATATCTCTGAGAAGTTTATCTTTCGCCATTACATCTACTAGAAATTACATTCAGATTTTCAAAATAATACTGAATTTGTCCCTGAATTTGAATAATTTTATGGCAAATAAAGACAATTTCGTATCAAATAAGCCTGGAACGTTCTACCAACAGTATCAAAGAACAGGAAAATAAATAGCCTGAAATAAATTAATCATGAATGTGACTAATTTTGTGACTGTTTTGTGATCACAATATAACTGAATTACCAGTGGAACATATTGAATGAAAATAGACAACCATCTAAGCTAACACTTAGGCCGGTTAAGCATGCAATCTAATTATATTTCAAGATAATTAAAAAGCAGCCTCGTTAGCGCAGTAGGCAGCGCGTCAGTCTCATAATCTGAAGGTCGTGAGTTCGATCCTCACATGGGGCAATTGCACAGTTTTTTAACTCATTATACACTGTTGAGAAGGCTGAGTTCTGGGGAGAGGTGAACAATATTTTGTGAGCGTTTTCATTGTTATTATGCACTAAGTGTAGAAGAACATCAGAGAAAAAAGTTCCCTGAAAAGCATGACTCTTCAAATGCCTTTATGTTCTAAATTTAAAATGTAACTGCTTAAAAATGTATGCCTCATTTTTATACCACATATTTGTGTAGTCCCATAAACATCTTTCTGTGTACAGTGCTTGTAACCGCTTCTGGGCCAAATTTCTTATCATTTTGATGATTCCAGAACCTTGCAGTACACTACATACATATGCTACATGATCGACTTTTTACTGATCGATTCCACACCGTTTCTTTCACAATGCCATCGCATGACCAGAACACAACTTTATTTTTAAATCTTGGTATGATACTGATATAATTACATCCGATTTCTCTCGGGAGAAAATCTCAAATTCCAAGTTCTTACTCCAAGTTGTTTCCTCTCTTTGTGAATTGTCAAGGACGAGAGACTGATGTAACCCGAATGTAGTAACCTTTTCGCCTTTATTCAATTTTAGGGGTTTTCAATCGTTTTCTACCTGTCGGAAATTACTCGGAAGAAGGCAATTCAATATTTCATTCATGCTGTGCCAGACCGTAAATTTGTGTTAGAAATAAAAATCCATATAATTGTATACGGAGTTCTAATCAACACATCTTTCTTGCGGTATTAGAGGGTTAGTGCGCATTGAATGAAATGGAATGTGAAATGAAATTAATTTGAGTTCATTTTCAAAGAGTATTCATTGCTCTTTTTATTACCTATTTGGTTAATTAGTCAACTAACTTATTATGTAATTAACAATCTCTTCTCAATCTTGATTGTATCACCTCTGCCTCAATACCGTTGTTTCTCCTGTCTCGTTTCTCCTTTTCTCCCTCTCTCTTTATCACTCTCTCTTTCTTTATCTCTCTTCCTCTTTCTCTGTTTCTCACCTTATTATTGCATGAATATGACATCGTTTTTAAGTATAGATCTGTACGACAAGTTTTGCTTATTTTACCTTGTAAACTCCATGCAATTGAGCCCTTGGGCTGCCATGGGAATTATATAATAAATACCATATCAATCAATCAATAATTTTCCCCTTTTCAAGGTATATATTATACTGGATAAAGCTTATAGTCCGGAGTAGTTCTTTGGAAGTTATCTGTCCTGGGCCCCGTCTTATAAAGAGTTGCGATTGATTCAAATCAATCGCAAGTTTGTAGTATCCTATCTCCTATATGTACATAGTTGCAATTTATATCATTCGCGAATAAGTTGCGACTAATCGTAACTCTTTATATAAGAAAAGGTAAATTTTCCGGGGTAGATGTTTGGAGAATGGGTTAGGTAGATCTATGTTTAGGATTAGTTGCCTTAAATCCCCATTTCACTACTTATAGCTACTTGCGCCCTCTATATAGCAAACAATGTATAATCGGTGACCATTAGTCCCCCATGACCCCCCTTTTCTGATGTTAATTGAGAGCTGGTTTGATGAGATAACCACCTGTCAGTGACCATGCTGGGAGGTCTAATCCCTCCTGGCTCAACTAGTGCAGTGGGGCTTTAAGTCACTGTCCGCTTGGTTTAAGGGGATAGTTTTGTTTGGCAATAATCATATTGTCTTAAATAAATTAAGATCATCAGAGGGGAGAAATCGGACAGCCTTCCGGATGATGTATAGGTGATGTTAAATTGGTACATCACTGCGCGGTGATGGCGGTATATATAGGCTGGTTTGTAGGCGAAAACCCTAGTGTCAGTCGTTGTGAGTAACAGTGTCTCACTGTGAGACTATGCTGATGAAATTTATCATAGGCTATGTACTTAGGCTGCTCCAGACACAGCCAGAGACCATGGACCCTATCACAAAGGTGCATGTATAGACTGACAGAGCTAGGTTACGCTCAAGGCTTTAGGAGTTATGGCTAAGTGTCAAATTGCAGTCTGAGCCTGCAGACTAGTGGCAGGCTATAATGAGAAATCAAAATGTTCAAGGTAATCACAGTAAGTTGCATTTGAACAAATTAAACCAAGGTAAATTTCCGATAATTACAAACTTCCTCATGTCAACATGGGTGATCACTACGTCACTGTTTCGTCACAATGCCTCTAATCGGATAATGACAGTTAGAGAGAGTCTGACAAAAGAAGGCGCCCTTCCCAAGGACACTGGAGTTTCTATGCTTTCATCTTGGTTCTTTGTTAAAGAGATCCCTAATTAGTCTGTCTGTATATACTCATGTCTATTGATTCATACGAGAGGGACCCTGCATGTCTTCCATACTTCCTCAATGCTATGCATTGTAAATATGTAAAAATTGCAGGGTCTGTCTTACTGCGCGGACGGGCGACCCTTATAAGGCAGCGGAATAATAAATGCAGTGCCTACTTTTCTTCGTAACGGGATGCGCTTCTACTTGAATACTTTAATCTGATATACGTCACATCTCGAATCATTGCATAACTTCTAAACACGAAAGTAAATAAAAACGGATTACAGTATATGGGAATTCTTGGTATCGAATAGAAAGGGAAATGGAGATAAAAACCGAGAAACATTGTAATCACCTCACCATCAATGATGTACTGCTGAATAAATGTGTTAATCTATTTCATGAGTTTTGGCTGGGGCTGTCGTATTATAAAGCAATTTGCTGACAATGACAGTCCTTTTTAAGCAAATGATTTTTTTAAATGTTCGAAAATATTTAGTATTGATGACAGTTTATCATTTCGTTTTTTTGAAAATAATTATTGTTATATATATTTGCTTATTTATGATTCAATGTCAGAAAAATAATTATTGTACTTAATATTATTATCGTTATCAAAAAGACTGTGTACTTAAATATACTATGTCCCTTTTGCAGCCAACATCATTTTCAGTGGAACTTTTCAGGAATTATGAATATGTCATGTATGTCCTATCTGTGAAATGTAAACGTTAGCAGTGTCCTAATATTCAAACTATGCATGGAAACCCGTTTACTTGCTAGACTTCACTGTCAGACACTATTGAGTGACTGACTGGACTTTTCTCATCTTTGGAAATAACATACATAAAATGAGCTGTAAAGGGTACATGATCGTACTTTGTCTACATCAATAACCCACTTCTTGTAATGGCCAAAATTAAACTGATTGAATCTTTGCGCAGCATAAAACGTACGACCATTCGGTACAATGGTCTGACATTCAGACTATTACTTACTGGCTCTTTAGCTCTTAAGTCGATTCTACAACTATTTTTCCCACTTAAAGACATTTTCAAGCCCCCCTTTCTTTAGGGAAGTTCTAAATTAGTATTATCTTTCAAATGCCGTAGGAATTTAACCTTTTCATTTTTTTGTCCTGCAAATGGGACCTTTAAGTCTTGAAATAATGAAATTGCACGAAGAAACAAATTCTACAAAAAGTTGACATGTATTTCATACATAATGTTAATTGTATTCGTGTCGCTATTTCATACAGGCGAAATATTTCTTGCCCTAGGATTATGTTTCTGACAATTTTTTAAAAATTGATACAAATTACAAAGAAGTGTTAACTTGTTAGGTAAAATATATATATATTTAAAAAATAAAATCTGTTTATAAGAGTTAGGGGAGATGATTTTTTCATTTTCGTCATTTGTGGATGCAAAATATAATCATGGTAATATAAAAATGATAAAGTTATAATTTATGCTCTTTACCCGAAAGGAAAGATAACAAATATGCTTCCGATCCTAGTTTTGTTCTTTCATAAGATACTTACAATTTGTTAAGTATGCGTGCGTGCATTTAACGAAAGTACAGTGACTCAGATGATCCATTTTGTAATCAATACAAATTACATTAAAGTATAAATTTCTTAGATGAAAGATATACATGTTTATATATGACTTTTTGTTAGAGTGAAAGACTGCTGTAAACATTAGAGGGGTACCTTTAAAAACAACAATATGTGAATACAAAAACTTACCATGGTTAGATAAATATTATGCTATTTACCAATTTAAAGAGGAAAGATAACAGATATGTTTCCGAGTTTTATTCTTTTTTAAAGTAATTTCAGTTTGTTAAGTATGCGTGCGTGTATAGAACGAAAGTACAGTGACTCAGATAACCCTGAATTTATATTTGTTCACACCCAGTCCACTTAACACATTTTAACGAGCTTCTTGATGTTTTGATACTTTAAAAAAAAATGCTTTTGTTCCACACGCTCATGTTTATATTTTTAAAGGTAAGGACTAGTTTTGGAACGCCCCCTCTTAAAAAAAAAGGATACGGAAGCTCTTATTACCAATCTTGTGAAAGAACATGTTTTGAGTAATACGTGATGACACAAATTTTGCCGGGAAACCGCCTACTAATTGATATATTTGTTACATTATCATTTCTATCCGGCCTGGATAGATATCGCGAATGCACTTCAACAATGAACATTTGGGCATATATTTCTGCTTTTTTGAGAATTTAGGTTGAAGAATTGCCATCGAAACATCTGAAGGCAATATTTAAACAATATTGAATGGATATTTTGCAACCAACACCCTTGAACCACAATTTTACAACTACCGGTCTATATCTTTAACTTTTTGATGTTTACACTGAGGTTGTGTTTTTTATTTATTCATATCTAATGTTGTTACATGACATTATCCTATTTGTTGTCGTTCAATTTTCCCTGATTAAAGGGAGTGTAGCTTGGCAAATACTGGTTAATGCCATCTACGTCTTCTTTTGGACAACTACATGATAACGATTTTTTTAAAATTTTATATTCATATCTGATGTTATTGCATGACATTATCCTATTTGTTTTCGTTCAATTTTCCCCGATTAAAGGGAGTGCAGCTTTGCAAATACTAGTTAATGCCATCTACGTCTTCTTTTGGACAACTACACGTAAACGAATACGACTTAATCTCACGGTCAGCGTTCGCGAAATAGACCGAAGTTCTCCTCACGCTTCGGTTTCGCGTATGCTGCACGCACGTGATTGCTGCGGTCGCGTCGTCCGTATACCCGATTGGCCCCGAGTCAGGCCACGGGAGAGACACATGGTCTCGTCGGTCTACACTCCCTTTAAGCAACATGATTTCAGCGTGTCCATGCCAGAATGTTATGGTTCCTGATTTTTTAATTTCATTTATGGTTCATATCTTTTTTAGGAGGAGGGGGAAGGGGGTAGGAAGGAGCAAATAGATAGCTTTATACAATGAAGAACCTCCCACAATGACATGAAATATGTATAACACTGACATGTGGTTAACGTTTAAATTGCAATTTAATCATAACATCCCTTTGAATACCTTTTCTTATTATTTTTTTTGCAGAATAAAGCCAGCCAAGTTTGTGAAAATACCAGTAACACACACATGCAAATCTCATAATGCAAAAGCAATTTAATCAAACAATACTTTTAAATTCCTAATTTCTAATGCATTTGCTTGAATGATTTTCATACTTACTGGAAGAAAAGTTATTAAATGATTTAAAAAAAAAAAAAAATCCTTTTTTTTCATATAATTTTTATATTAATGTTATTCATCGACTATCCGAAGTCGGCTGATGCTGACTGTTATCTCACGGAACATTCCTAACATTCTTAAGGACCAGTTTCCGATGTACATTTCCCATGTTTCCTGTATATACATGAGATAAACATATTCTATATTTTGGCAGTCTGACTCATCTTAACATACATCTGGTACATTAAAGATAAAGTTGAGTTCTGGTCGTGCGATTGCATTGTGAAAGAAATGGTGTGGAATGAATCAGAAAAAAGTTGATCATGTAGCATGTAAGTATTGGTGTGTCCGGCACGGTAAGTTCTGAAATCATCAAACTGATGAAAAAATTAGGCCCAGTCGTGGTAAAGTAACAAGCATTATACACAGAAAGATGTTTATGGGACTACAACAACATGTGGCATAAAAATCGGGCCTCATTTTTTAGCTGTTACTGTCTTGTCATTTTTAGAATATGAAGGCACTTGAAGAGCCAAGCTTTTCAGGGAGCATTTCTTCTCTGATGTTCTTCCACACTTACATAATAACAATGATAACGCTTACACATAATTTTTCACCTCTCCCCAGAACTCAACCTACTCTTTAAACATAGGAGTGGGCTCCATTAGGAATTCAACACCGTTCGGGTGTTTACCCAATGACAGGTGTTGTTGTACAGCGTGTCCACACACAAAACAATTTATCCCGAAACTCTATAACGATACGTCGTATAAAGAATCATCATATAAATTCCAGGATGTCCATACACAAGAAACGTCGTCACTAAAGAATCATCGTATAAATTCCAGGGTGTCCACACACACAAAAAAGTTATCCCGAAACTCTATAACGAAACGTCGTATAGGTGCGCAGTTTGCTACTGCGCAGTCGAAACCGAAACCGAAACACAATGTGCAGCACCACTAGTACTAGTATTTGCATTGACTGTGCCACTGGAACAATGCATGCAGTATATTTATGTATAATCAGCTGGCTGCGCAGCAGTCAGCTGGAAGCAGAAATGAGAGCTCATATCTCCTTTCGCTCGAGGTCACGTTAAGCCCCGCCCAGTTAGACTAGTTCCGTCCACACACAAAATGTCCGTGATTCTTTATCGAGTTTCAGTTCGAAACGATGCCCAAACCTGCGTTTCGTTAGACTAGTTTCGTTATACGACGTATCGTTAGTGAGCGTCCACACCTACAATTTTGGTCGTAAAACTATCGCGAAACGGTATCACTATCGCGAAACGGTATAGCTAATCATGACTAGTCACTGAAAATGTTGTGTGTGGACAGGGGGATAGTCACCAGAATTAGTCAGTTTTTGTTACAGTTTTCAGTTTTATGACCAACAGGGCTTACGTAATGCGTTTCATTGATTTTCCATCCACTCCCCCATATGGTAGAGTCATTATCTCACTTTTCCATCTCCGAAATACTAGGGAGGGTTTCATGTTAGGCCTAACGGTTTTGCTGCGTGTAAACTTATACACAAAATCTGGTGTCAGCGAATTATGGCCTTCTGAACATGAAACTGAAGACCCACTCCCTTTAACTATGTATAGAACATGAGTGCTCGCCCCCGCATATTACTCATATCAAGTTCAAACGAAATAAAAGTAATTATATTTATCAAATCAAACGTAAACAGTCGAATGAAGGTAATTCCCCCTCCCTCGAATTTATTTAGTTTTTCAGTTGGTATTCACTCGTCAAGCACTGCAATATCATGGTCACAAGGGCATTTTTAAAATGTCACTTTAGAGCACAGCCTTGTTCAAATTCTGTCCGTTTTTGAAGGGGGTGCAGCATGGCAAATACTGGTTAACGCCGTCTACGACTTCTTTTGGACAACCGCACGTAATTTAATGGACTTGATTAACGGTCAGCGCGCTAGCGTTCGCAAAACAGACAGAAGTTCTCCTCACGCTTCGGTGTCGCGTATGTTGCACGCGCGTGAATGCCGCGACCGCAGTATTCACGTGCGTGCAGCATACACTAAACCGAAGCGTGGGGAGAACTACGGGCTGTTTCTCGGACGCTAGCGAGCTGACCTTGTAGAGATTAAGTCGCCGACTACCGTTAATCAAGTCCATTCGTTTACGTGCAGTCCAAAGGATGTCGTAGATGGCGTTAACCAGTATTTGCCAAGCTACACTCCCTTTAATTTCTTGTGTTGACTCGTTTTTGTCCCGTCATTTCATCGAATCAAAAATTGGTTTGTTACCCTAATGTTGTTTATTGTATACTCCATTGGCTAACCGGCCTGAAGAGATTTCTATTGTTATGTTCTTTACACCTAAATATTCGGAACATTGACTTTGGCGTTCACTCCCGAAATTGACAGTAAAATTAATAAAAAATAAAAAATAAATAAGATAAAAAATAGGACTGTTGGTTTGTCATTGGAGTATCATAATAGTTTGATAATTTTGAATAAACTTGTATGGCCTTTTAAAGAAACTGCACTTGTATTGTAAAACTATTCTGAATATAAAACTTCAGTCATTCCTTTTTAGATGGCTCTTTCTGTCTGTCTCTCTGTCTCTCTCTCTCCCTCTCTCTGTCTCTCTTTCTCGCGCTCTTCCTCATAATTTTGTTAAGAAGAGTTCTAAAAATGACGTCATTCATTTTGCGAAGAACTTATCTGGCTCTTCCTCTCTATATCTGTCACTGTCTCTGTCTCTGTCTCTCTGTCTATACGTGTGTCCCTCTTCTGTCCACTCTCTCTTCTTCTCTCTCTCCATCTCTCCCAGTTTCCGTCCCTAATTATACTCAAGTAACTTTTTTTTTAAATCAGTCAAAGCTAAATTCGTTTTCAAGAGGACTATCCAAACGAGTTCATGGTTGAGTATTGCAAAAATTTAATGAGTAGCGCCCCTCCCCTCATTCATGAACCTAAATTAAAAGCATTTACTCTGAAGTATTGAGACCCCTTTAAGTTCCCTCATCCGGGTGCAAGTCATCAAGGCTATATGCTCATATGCCACTTATAACAAAAAATAGAGGAATTTTGACAATAAACCAATATTTTCATAGTCTGAGGAACGACCAATAAAATAGATTTACTGGTACTAAAATAATATTTTTACGGGACTACCCGGATTTAGTTTGATAATGTTATTTTAATTATGTAGTTTGTCAAGCACTTTGGTTACATTATCAGTCCTTTTCCAAATAATTCATAAAGTTTGCTGACATATGATCCTCTTACAATATTATTTGTCTTTTTTAAAAAGTGATATGTATACATAAATTAATTAATTATTTATGACACATTGTCAGAAAGTACTTTTTAGTATTTTGTGTTTGTTACATTACCAATTAAAAAAAATATTTACATGAAATGCGATGTCAGAAAGTACTTTGCAGTATTTTGTGTTTATGACGTAACCAATTAAAACAAATATTTAAATGAAATGCAGAGGGAAAAAATCACATCAAAATATTGATTCAAAATGTATTCGGTTGTTACCATAGTAACTGATTTAGTAAACACTCTACAGTCAACACGATCGCAAAGAGTTTCAAGAAATGAATTTTAGGGCAATTTCCATATCATATAGTATTGCCTTCATAGAAATCAACTTCAGATTACATCAAACGTCATTGTAATATTTTCACTTTTCATTACGTGATCGACAAGGCTACCCTGAGATTGCCTTGTGATGATGTGTCTGTGTGTTTTATGTGTATCAAATTATATTGGAACAGAAGTGTGTGATATTGTATTATGAAAATTGAAGCATTGTAGAAATATTTCACTATTTCTTGTTATGGTCAAACCCTCAGCATGTTCAAACTCTTATTATTTAAATTCATTTATTTATCAATTTTTTATTTATTTACTCATTCATTTATAAATGCATTTATCCATTCATTTATTTTATATTTATTCATTAATTTATGGATCTATTTAGGTAATCATGTATTTATTTCCTTATTTCTTTCTTTATTGATTGATTTAATTTTTTTTATTTATTAATTATTGATCTATCTATGTATTGATTAATATATTTATCTATTCATCTATTCGTTTATTCATTCACTTATTCATTATGATATTTATTTTAGTTTTAAATATTTTTTAAATCTACTTAATCCTTTATTCCTTTATTCATTCATTTATTCATTTATGCATACATTTATTTATATATTTGTCTATTTATTGACAGATCATCATTGGCGTACAAGGCGGGGTCAACTTGGTCGATCTACAATTCAAATTGACTATTTTTTTGTATTTGCATTTTGCAGCCCTCAAAAATCTTTCTGCAAACTATATTACAATAATTGGGATTTCCCAAACTAGAAGTCATGAAATTTAAGAATTTCATAAGAAAAACTTAGATAGTTATGCTAAGAATAAATATGAAAACAAATATGACGACGATCGAAAGGAGAACCGCAAACACAGAAATACAAGTATTTATTTTCATTTCCAAACCCCATCCTCTACAATGTTTTAAATTCACGCGTTTCCTTTTCCCGGTTGTCAGAATGTTGCGGGGAGATTCCTCTGAAGGTATTGCGTAATCATGCTTGGGAGTGTCGTGGTCGAGTGGTTTAAGGCGCTTGACTGGTGACGCAAAGGTCGAGGGTTCGAGTCCCGACACAGCACTACTATCCTTTGCAGGATATTAACCTGGACTTGCTACTCTCCACCCAGGTGTTAAAAAGGGTACCCGATAGGATGCGACCGTCATTGTTGGTGAAAATTTTTTGAGCGTCAAGTAACGCCTGGCTGGAATGCTCCCCAAGAAGTGGAGATTGTGCACACAGTATGTGCGGGCAAGTATTGAATCCAATGACCTGGATATCTTTAAAGCGCTTAGAGACGTCTGAGATGTATTACGCGCTATATAAAAGCTGAATATTATTATTATTATTATTAATTAAAATGTCAACAAATGATGAAATTATAGTAAGAACGATCTGGTTCAGTGGAATGGCTTTAATCTTTAAATTGGAATTTCCTGGGGCCAAGACCCTAACATTGCTCTAAACCCCTTTTATATTCTGTCAAACATCGCGTCCCTATACTTGTAGGTCCAATAAAACTCATTTACAAACATAATATTTTGCTTCCCCAGATTTCCAGTAAATTACTTATTTTAGTTAATGATTGAATAATCGCGAAGACTTAAACAAACAGGGGCCGTGAGTGTCATGCTTGATGAACCTAAGCGCTTTCCAAAAAGCCATCATTATTATCATCAAAGTTCAAATTTTTATTTCCATTTTCAACAAGAAAAATACAAATTTCATACAATAAATAAATAAATTACAAACAACATTTTACAAAGTCTTCATAGACCTAAGTAATTATACAAGTGTACATGTTGTTTTTCTATGCATAATACAAAAAAATCAATCTAACGCAATTTTAACAGCCTGATCGGTCATATATTGAAATGTGCGAGCATGAAATTTGCATACATCGTAATCCAAACAGGATTTCCAGCTATTGGATCACTCCTAAAATGATTTCTTAAAATTCCTTGCGATTGTGTTTTTTAACAAAAAAGAGCAAATATATTAAAAAGTAATACGCAAACAGGATGTGAACTGATGTGTAATGAAACGATAAAAAACGTTTTTATTTACATTTCAATATTTTAAATTACGTTCGATGGATTCGGATTCCATTAATCCCTATTAATCGTGGTTTTAATCCGTCCTCGTCGTAATTGAAGCATGCGCCCTCTTGTGTTGTGTCAAACGTCTATTATGATTTGTAGTTCTACGTGTATCCATGACGCAGCATGTATTTGTTAACACGAGAAACAAAGAGTAAACCAGCGAACATTATAAAATAGTGACGATGCAAGTCTGTTTTATTACCCATTGTATCATTAAGGGCACCCACACGTCATGAATTATCAATTTCCATATTTTACAAAGTTTTAAAAAAGTCCCTCCGTATTCAAACATTGCATTTTGACAGGAAAGTCCCAAGATGTACCGGAAAGAAAACTATGAGACAGAGACCATTCTCTCTCGCTATAATAATATATCGAAATATCAGGTTATAACAACAGTAAGACACTCAATGGGTTTTACGTTTTTGAGGAAAACAAATGCAATTACCTGAGTTTGGAGGAGAGAGAGGGGCAGAGGGCAGAGGGAGAGAGAGAGAGAGAGAGAGAGAGATAGGAGAGACAGATAAACAGAGAGAGAAAGAGAGAGAGAGAGAGAGAGAGAGAGAGAGAGAGAGAAATATGCCGAGACAGAGAGAGACATGGAGAGTAAGAGAGAGAGAATTGAATTGATATCTTTATTTATATACCGTTAGAATAAAGCCCAAACAGTTACAAGACTGATTTCCATTTGTGACGTGTGAAACAATTTAAATACATCAAATAAACATATTATTTTATGATAAAGAGAGACAGAGAGACAGAGAGAGACAGAGAGAGAGAGAGAGAGAGAGAGACATAGAGAGAGAGAGAGAGACATAGAGAGAGAGAGAGAGAGACATAGAGAGAGAGAGACATAGAGAGAGATAGGGGGAGAGAGAAAGAGAGCAAGCTTCGGTTCAAATAAATACCAGACAGACATCAGAGTCATTGCTCTATTTTTAGCATTCGATTAAATTCCGGGGGCATCGAAAAACGATTACTAAGAAAAGGAAAGAAAGAAGAAAAAGAGGGGGGAAAAGGAGCCCGCACCAATGTTTGACCTTGTCGTACGCGTACAAGTGGTTCCACTGCACGGCGTCGCTTCAAAGCTTTCAACCAATCACCGCGCTTGACGTGTCTCGCATAGACTACGGGGACCGGTAGAGGTGATTTAGGGGTTTCCCCGCAAATTGGCCCGTTTGCTACGCTATACAAAGTCGTGAGCAAATATCAACAGTCGATCTTTTTCATTACCGCTATTATACTGTCTGCATTCTATGGCGGTTAAAGATGAAGGTGGGCTCTCGTCATGCGATGAAAATAATTTTTATGAAGAAGAAAAACAAAACTGCCGAAAAAGCAATTCAGAAAGGTTGATAACAACTATGGGTACATACACATTTTAGAATTATACCACACGATTGTACGGTGAAGATTTGGAGTGGCCAAATGAAAAGAAATTGACGCAATCTTGCAGAACATTACACGCTACTCACATATATTTTGGTATGTGGGACTATATACACATGAACTTTTGGTCCAAGATTTTCAGCTATTTCACGATGTCGTATTGTGAGGGCCTTTTAGCAATCATTTTGAGGAGATATATTTACTGTAAATATTCTTCCATATTGGCATACGAAGAATGAAGAACGTGTAAAGGCTGAGATTATTCTCCAATTTTCCTAGAACTTAACTTTCTCTTTAAAGCCTATCTGCACTGTTTTGCCATGAGGGATTAGACCTCCCTGCATGGTCACTGATAGGTGGTTATCTTATCAAAACAGCTCTCAATTAACATACGAAAAAGACGACCATGGGGGACCAACAGGCACCGATTAGGCATTGTTTGCTATATAGAGGGCGCAAATAGCTATAAGTAGTGCAGTGGGCCTTTAAGTGCTCTGGGTCGATTTGACCGTAATCAATGAACGTTTGAAGATGAAAATGATTTGTTAGTAGGAAAGGGATCATTACAAGAAAGGATCGGTCTACCATAGGAAGTTTGAACGTTAACACAAAGATTAATCGGAGGCCGATCTTGTTTCAGTTTCAGAAGTTTTTGGAAATCAATTAAGGTTACACACTGATCGCGGTGTAAAGGTTTTCATATTTTATTCTGCCTCTTCAAGAATATTCTATCCCCGATTCGCTCGGATACAATCACTGACATTAATTGCGAAATGTAAAGAAATTGCACTGTCTCTCTGTATCTGTGTATCTCTATATGTCTGCCTTTTTGTCTGTCTCTCTCTCTCTCTCACTCACTCTCTCTCCCTCTCTCTCTCTCTCACTCTCTTTCTCTGCTCCCTCTCTCTCTCTAACTCTCTCTCCCCCGCGCGCTCACTCTCTCTCTCTCTCTCTCTATAATTTTTATATATTTAACTATCTCTTTCTCTCTGTCCATCTCCCCCATAAAAGATGCAATAAGAAGTAAAACAAAATCCCAGATACTTTCACTTTCTCTTTCCTTATATCTCTCTCTCTCTCTCTCTCTCTTTCCCATCTCTATTTCTCCATCTATGCTCCCTCAAAATACAAAATACCCCTCAATAATCATGAATCGTAAAAGTATGATGTCATTAAACTAACTAGAACCTCCCATCAACAGGTTTATTTATTTATTCATTTATTTCTAATATTTATACAGGGCGGCACATTTCATAAATTCAAAAAAGTTACTCAACATGCAAATAAAAGACACACAAAAGTCCCAAATAAAGCCAATTTTCAACCACATAACCACATTTCATGGTTCTATATGCGTTTTCGCCCAATGCATTGGCAAATATAAATATTTTTGTGTAAATATGAATATTTGCTCTGGATACATATAAAACTTCACTCTATTTAAAGATAAAGTTGATTTCTGGTCATGCGATTGCATTGTGAAAGAAGCGGTGTGGAATCGATCAGAAAAGATTGATCATCTAGTATATAAGTATTGGTGTGTACTGCAAGTAAAGGTTCTGGAATCATCAAAATGATAAGAAATTTGGCCCACTCTTGGTAAAGTTATAAGCACTGTACACATAAAGATGTATATGGAACTACACGAACACGTGGAATAAAAATCCGTCCCGATTTCAATGCTGTTACATGCCATATTTAGCATTATGAAGGTATTTGAAGAGCCATGCTTTTCAGGGAACATGTTTTATCTGATGTTTTTTCCACACTTGCATTATACAATGATAACGCTCCCAAAGTATTGCTCACCTCTACCAAGAACTCAACCTTATCTTTAAGCCAGTCAAAGGCTATCTTGTAGTGGGAACGGAGGGCCTAAATGAAGATGAGGTAACCGATTCTCAAAATTTCAAGAATTCAAAGAATATTCCATTAGTCATGTCTCAATATGATTGCATATGGCGTCTAAAGTGTGTGTGAGAGAGAGAGAGAGAGAGAGAAAGATAGACAGACAGACAGAGAGAGAGGGAGAGAGAGAGAGAGAGAGAGAAAGAGAGAGAGACAGACAGAGAGAGAGGGAGAGAGAGAAGTACGGAGGAAGAGATTATTGAAGAAAGAATAATGGATATTCGCTCATAGGCCTTGACAGCGTTATACCTACTTGAGTTGGCAAATATAGTTCCGGTTTTATGCAGACGAGTACATGCAGAAATGCTATATGATAATTATCACTGGTATACTGATGGATGAGGTGTCTTGGGATGGGGGAGGTCTTGGGGGGGGGGGGAGCTCCCCCCAAATAAAATTTAGACTTCGATTATTTCTAATGCGATTTACAAATGTAGCTGAAATTACATGATTTCTCGGTTTTTTTCTGCTGCCCCCCCCAAAAAAAAAGTATTAGCTCATTACGCCACTGATGATTATGATATCATATTTCTATAGTATGAAGATGCCGTTCATTCCAAGTCCTATATTCTGTGCTCTGTGGCATTATCGTACATCATAACTGGGTAGAAAAACATCGCTCCTAACCGCATATTGTTTTGCTCTGTGGCGTAACGGTTGTAAATGCCTGCGTTGCCCAGTTTCTTCGATGCAATCGGATTTTTTGGGTCAGAAGGATCGACTTTTAAAAATTACCTCTGCTGATTTTACAAAGACATTCGTATATCTTGCTGAGGAGCCATAACCGCCTTTAAAAGGTAAGCCGAAATTGAATCTTTTCGCTTATTTTCAAGTTGATGAAACTGTCATTTTCCCATACTGATCATGTTAAAAAAAAGTATTAAAGTATGTTGAAAAGGACAAGTTTGAATGAAATAGTTCGGTTCATTTTCAAGTACTTGGCTTAGCTTCTCCTGTGTAATAAATACAGTTGATATGATTACAAAGCTATGGAAAAAAAAGCAAAAGCAAAACAAAACAAAAACAACAAAACTGACAAACAATGTATGCTGGAGATGACAGCACTCCGAGAAAGTTCCTGCAAACACCATATACAAGGAACAGGAGGGGGCCTAAATGGGATCCTTGCGGTATTCCCCATTTCATCATCAATTTGCAGAACTGCGTGAATTATAATCTGTAAATTGAAACCTTTGCAAGAAGTAATTCTTAATCCAGCCTAAGGCAATAACTCTATTTGTGACGGGTCATGATAATATTGGAATGATAGTTAAGAAGGAATTATGTCTCAATTATGTTTCCTCGATGAATGAAATGCAACCTGAATACCTAACTTATTGAATCATTTAAGGTATTAAGTAAAAAACAAAATAACGATTGAATGAATGTATGAATGCATGCATGAATGTAGAATCGAATAAATGAAATCAAAGAATAAAAAGTGAATGAATGAGCGAAGTAAAAGATAATACATTAGTGAATGAAAGAATGAGCGAATGAAAGAAAAATGAACGAAAGATAATTTATGAGAGTAAAATAATAACTTTTTAAACTACGCACACAAGTTTTTCAATAACTATTTATTTAATTTTATTTATTTGTGATATTTAAACAGGGTGGTACATCAGTGTCACCAATTTGGTGGTCTTCCATGAGGCCCTGTTTGGTAATAATAAAACAAAAAACAGCAGCAAAAACAAAATAGATATATATACAAGAATATAAACAGGTATAATACAAATTAATTGGTATCGTCATGAAATAACTGATTATTTAAGAATTATCCTTGAACTTTTTTTGTTCTGATTCATTAAACAAAATTTTGTCTTTTTATAAAAAATAAGGTATGAATTTTGCCAACCACAACTGCTTACAAAGCATGCTCTAATGATTACATTCTTAACATTACATCAAGCAAACATGGATGAATTGGACCTTCAATTCATAAAACAATGATATCTACAAGTACATTTACAGACTCTGAGCTAAATATATGCTGTTTTACGAGTGGATAATCGCCGAATACATAACTGGGTCTCTGTTTTGAGGACACCCAGTTGCGTTGTATAGTAAACGACCTTAAAGTTATTTTGTTTCATTTCTAGGGAATCGTGAAAGACGATATAAAAGTCCGCAATCGAACGCGATCTTGCTGGTACATAATAATGTTGATATTCTGATTTTAAAGGGGAAGTCCACCCTGAAATTAAGTTAGTTTTAATAGGAGTAGAAAATGAGAGAAACAAGTCAGTGAAAGTTTGAGCAAATTCCGATTAAAAATAAGGAAGTTAGGATTTTTGAAGTTGTGATCAATCAAACACAAATTGGCAACTCTATGACGTATCGTGCGAGCTCAACTTCCATTTGCTCAGTACTAAAAAAATCTAAAATTTTCATTTTCCCTCAAGAAAAATTTCAACCATACATGCACCCTAAATATAATAATTGCAAATATGTTTCTATACTCCCCCTGCAAGGAACAAATATATATTCCGTCATCAATAACAAAGAAAACATGATTTTATGGAATATTATGCACAAAGCAAATGAAGGAGAGCTCGTATGATAAGTCACAGAGTTGCCAATTTGTATTTGATTGATCACAACTTCAATAATTCATAACTTTCTTATTTTCATTCAGAATTTGCTCAAACTTTCACTCACCTGATTTTCTTATTATTCTGCCTCTATCGAAACAAACTTGTTTTGGGGGTGGACTTTCCCTTTAAGCGATGTCGAGCTCCAGATGACGTCATAATGGGGGAGGGGTTGGGAGAGGCCTGTGTATATAGGGGAATAGGTGCTTGATAACGCCTTATATGTCACAACATGGACCTAACTCAAATGGTTATAGCGAGCTGTTTTTAGTGCCTGTGGTAAGATACTCCACCCCATTCTACATGTTCCTATATTTACAACAACACAAAAATACAACAATATTGACGCCCTGGCCTCATTTTGAATAGGCCCTACATCATAAGCCTATAATCTACTTAGTGAAACTAGACAGCGTATTTAGGCATGCAGGCATATTCGCCCATCATTATATGGGTATCATGATGGATTCACATTACAATAAGGCCATGTAATGATCTCGCATGATAAAGTGATCTAAACGAAACCCCAACAACCATTCATCATTACTTTGGCGGGTTTAGGTAATTGATACTGATGAAATGGGGGTCCTTAAAGGGGGTGTAGCATGGCAAATACACGTAGTCTCGTTATGCTACACCCCTTTTAAGACGTACGGTATTTACAAGACTATAACAGATGGAGAATTTATTGTCACCCTAATTATACCATCATCCCCACTTTCCTTTATACTACTTAGTACATTTCAATGCCACTCAAAGTAATATTAATTTTCTTTCATTTTATTGAATGTCCATTACATTGAGTACTTACATAAATATATAAATAGTTTTGAAGAGCGTTTTGTTGAAATTACCACCTCTACTAATTCCACTGCATGTAATCAATTATTTATATTATCTTTGTTTGTTTTATCGAGTCATTTATAAGTTTCCTTCCTTTTTCAAGCGATAGATTTAACATTCTGTAATTAGCAAGAGAATAAAAGTCATCACATTTAGGGGGTGATTGGAGTCTACAAAAATATCCAATTAAGGGGCACTTTTAAAAAACTTAACTATTTAACTAACGGCACTCTGACCACAAGCGTTTGCTTTTTAAGAGTAGTAACCACCTGGGAGTGGAGATGGTGCACATTGTGCGTAGATGAATCCGATGACCGGGATGATAATATTTGTAAAGCGCTTAGAGACGATATACCGTATTAAGCGCTATATAAATCCAAATTATCCTTATTGTGTACTGTATCATTCGTAACATTTGTGAAATAAATGTTTACTTGAAGCGAAATGAAAAAATGAAAAAGTGAGGTATGCAATATTCAATTTTATCGGGGACATGTGCCCCATGTCCCACCCCGCCTTGTATCCGCCAATGATCCATTTCATTCAACCGCTTGTATATCTCAAGTACATGCTGGCCGCTAAATTCAATAACCACAATGCTTCAAATTCAATGGGCAACGCGATATTAAAGAAACAGAAAGTGATACTAAGATCAATTTCTGATCAGATTCAAATGAAAGTATAGTGACGGGACATAAAGAGGGATTACAGATATAATTCACACACATATAGGTCTTAGGTCATTCACTACGTTGGAGGCTGTAAAATAAATTGTATACAAATGACCAAATGAGACTTCTGACATAGAATAATAAATCAAATGTGATTAAAAAGCAAAATGTTTATTGATACAAGGCATTAGGGCAAAATCATGTCAAAGGAAAATTACGTTAAATACGCAATTCAAGATCTCTGTTATGTAGAATGGTGTAAGAGAAGGCGACCGAAACGTTTTTAACGCATTTACTTATCTCTTTCTGCTGCTTTTATAAATAAATAAGTTTTGTGCTTGATTATATTATTTACCAATATAGGCTTTCCAATAGTCAGAACAAGAACTGTAACTCTCTAAATTGTCAATTTTGAATTAAATCATAATATCTAACAGATTTTCTAAAAAGTAAGGGTACAATTCTGATAAGAAAACTGCCCCTGATAACTGACCCTAAAAGGGAGATTTCGTTGTTGGAGTTTTTCACGATGGTTTCGTTAAGCAGGGATAGATTTACAGGAGAGTAGTTTTCCGGGTATACTTGTCCGGTGACATTTGTCCGGGAGAGTACTCGTCCGGGGAAAGTTGTCTTGGTTTTTTTTTCGCTCGGGGGTAGGTGTCCTAAAACGGTAATAATACGCTTTGAAAATACATTGATTACGCCTTAATTATAATGCCTTTGTTACACTGGCTCACATAATTTTTTGTTGTTGTTGAAATGTTAGAGCACCGTAATGGCAGCACAGCTAAATCCGGGGTAATAGTCTCCATGTTTGGAAGCGCTAAGTGATTGTAATAAGCGCTATATAAAAGCTGAGTATTATTATTTATAATTATTAAATGAGCTTTGAACCCAGGGCCTGCGGGATGAAAAAAACATATCGAACCACTGGGCCATCGGTGAGTGCAGTGCGAAAGAGATGTTCCCAGTATGTGTATCTATCAATGTCTTTGGTGTATTGGTAGCTTTGAGGCTCCATTCTTTCTCGTTTTTACCGTGCTATATTTCATCAAGATCATTATCATTAGTCAATGGACCAATGAACCATTCTCTCCCTATGAATAGCTCATCCAGGGCATCTAGTTCCCACGCACAGTGGGAAACAGGCTTTATAGATCCAGAGTGAGGGCATTGACACCCTAAGGGGGGGGGGGGGGGGATGACACCAGGCTTATCTGATATACGTGGGAATAAATAATGATAATAATAATAATTATAATATTGGATTCTTATATAGCGCACGTATCGACCTTGCAAGGTCCTCAATGCGCTCCAACATTACCCGGCTTTGCTAGGCTGCCGATTTCGACGCTCACAGCATTTTAAGGAATTAATTCCTTCCTACCGGTACCCATTTTTCACCTGGGTGGAGAGTGACAAGTGTAGATTGATGTCTTGCCAAAGGACATTAGTGCCGCGGCGGGACTCGAACCGCGGACCCTGTGATAAACAGATATGGAGATGCAAAACACTTCGATGAAACTGAAATTATATTTAGCTAGGGGTGGAAAGGGCGGGTGGTGTAGTTCCTGGGAATAATGTTGTTATCAATGCTTTTATATATTATGTACGCACCCTGTTTCATGGATTTTGTTTATATATTCATCGTTATTATTGATTGATTAATCAATTTATTGTAGTAATTTTGGGACCCAGAGTAAGATCAAATTGATTTTATCGGTTGATCTGAAGCGACTTGATCTTCATTTCAATTGTTCTTGTAAAATATTTAAGTGTTTTGTTTCTTCAAGTGTTATGATATTTGTATTTCATATTTCATGATCGAAAATGAAACCAAACCAAACCAGGCAGCTATCATATTACTTTCTCGTTATCCCCCCTCCCCCTCTCCACTCCTCCTTTTCTCTGTTCACCCTCTTTTCTCTCCTTTTCTCCCCCATTCGATTGGAGGAGGGGCACGTACCCTTACACCCTTCCCTAAGCCATTGCCCACGCATGGCTGGCTTATTTTCTGGTTTTTCATACACGTAGCGCTTGGCAAATAATGTATGCATTCTGCCAACCACAAGTATACATAAATATAGTATCTGGGATTGCTAAAAATACATGCTTTCATGATTCCATTCATAACATCATACCATAAAAAATGGTTGCCTTTGTATAAGTATCCGACAGACCGTTTTTTAGAATACATTGAATTTAATTGAATTGAATTTATTTTCTTCTGCAACATACATATCAAATTACCTTTCAGCATGTTACAATATTTTGTTGAACGTGTACACAATATGGTAATAATAGAAATGTTCACATTGAAACAAAAAACGGTAACTGATAAAACTCTACACTTGCTTCATAGCGTGATAGCCCGTAGTAGGGGTGTGTGTTTGTGTGTATGTGTGTGTGTGTGTGGGGGGGGGGGGGGGAGAGGTTCGATGATAAAGATGAAACAAAAATGAAGAACATGTTATGCATTATCGGGAGAATCTAACTTTATAACATGAATACGGAGAAATTCTTCTGGAAAATTATTTAAAATTCCTCCACCCAATAAAATGCAAACCTACTGCGGAACTAATTTCAACCCCCCTCCCCCACACACACACACACACACCCCTCTAAAATAGTATGTAAGTGTTTAAAGTGCCTTTTTACGTTTATTGGATGAAAACAGATAATATAATAGTATACCTAAACATTTGAATTTGCCTTGACGGATTTAATACCTTTCAGGTTCGCTGTTACTGCACCATTCTATATGTATTGCGAAACGGTTATTCATACGGAACATCTAGATATACATTTGCACTTGGTCGGTTAATGTCACCCGGTGAAATCTTAACCAACTGTATTTACAAAGAGCAGATTATTCTGGGGTAAAGAATACGAACATGTTTGACTTTTATCCCTTAATCTCTGTCTTGGTTTGTATTCCGGCATTCCTGACACGGTTTAGATCAATATTGGAAGTCTGCTACTACTGCGTGGGCTGTTTTAAAGATAAAGTTGAGTTCTAGGGGGCATTTCACAAAGCCTTTCTTCAATGACAAACGACAAAATTCAGTGACAAATCTGCTGATAACCAATCAGAAGCAAGGATTTCAGTAGCTTATAACAAAAACTGTCATTTGTCACTGATGATAAGTTTTGTGAAATGCCCCCCTGGTCATGTGAATGCATTGTAAAAGATGTAAAAGGTGGTTTGAAAGTTATTAAAAAAAGTTCGATCATGTATCAGATAAAGTATTGGTGTAAGTTGTGTGGTTTTGGAATCATCAAAATGATATGAAATTGGCCCAGTTTGCTAAAGGTCGCATGCACTGTACACAGAAATGTATATACGGGACTGAACAAATATGTTGCAAGGAAGTTGTGGTCCATGCACAACCTTTATTACTTGTAATATTTCGAATATGCGCGTTCATTTGGATTGCAATTCTTTTCAGGGGACGTTTTTGTATATGATATTCTTCTACGCTAACATAAAAAGAATAACAAAGGTTCACAATTTATTGCTTTCACCTTTCCCAGAACTCAATCTGCTCTTTAAAAGGTAAGTCCAAAGTACATTGTAGTACCTATACTAAATCAAATATTGTGTATTTTGTACTGTGTGTTTATTAGAAATTGACGGCCCTACTGTTATTCATACCCTTACAAAGTTTTGTAATTTATGAAGTTTGTGAACAAATTGATTTGTATATACCGATTTATTTTTCTTGAGAATATGACATGTTGAAGCTTACAAACGGAGGCGCGATAGCTCAGTCGGTAGAGCAGTGGTCTCGTAATCCGGTAACCCGGGTTCGAAACCAAGTCGATGCGCTAGTGCCCTTTGGTAAGGCATTAATCCTCATTACCAGGTCCCTCGGAGAGGACCTAAAGCCGTCGGCCGTCTGGATGCTTACTAACAAGCATTTAGGCTTTCTTAGCAGTCAGGTAAAAATAACCACCTTCAACATTATTATCAACCTCTAAAAGTATTATACAAAGGCCCTGATTCAACCGGTCGGACTTTAAGGGCAAGTTTAGGGTAAGAGTTAGGATTGCAACTGGGTTTAAGTTTAAGTATACTGGTATAGTGTTTGGTCCAAGGTTGAAGGAATTTCGTTAGTGCAGGAGCATTGTCGCAGGAGAAAAAGTCGAACAACCGTTAGTATACAGCCCGATGAGATCAACATTTTTCTATATTTCTTCGTATTGTGGGCTGTCGACCCCGAGGCCGTCGGTCACTTAGAGACCTTTTAGTACTTCCAAGAGTAACTGTCTTCTTGGTACTTCCCTCTATTCACTCACTGGCACGATGCACAGTACAGAGAAGACGCGCTAGCTCAAAATGATAGAGCAGTGGTCTCGTAATCCGGTGACCCGGCATTAACCCTCATTACCAGGTCCCTCGGATTTATGCATTTATGCTTTCTTAGCAGCCAGGTAAAATAACCCCCACATTATCTTTGTATCAACTATACTACGAAACCTCCACCTACACAAAAAGCGTGGGAATAAAGAGAATAAACTATTCCTAGAGAAGAAACTGAAATAATCTCAAATTATATAATCTCATATTATATCATATCATATTATATCGTACCATATCATCACATTTGTGGCCTTTGTTACGTCTTCGTGGAAACTGGTATTTATCTCTTAAAGTGCTTTCAACGAAATTAGAAGTTGGTTTCGTGTACTTATACAAGCAGATGAGAAGTTGGAAGAAGAAGATGAGAAGTGGAAAGAACTGAGGGGTGTTTCACACAACTTGTCATCAGTGACATGACAGTTATGTTATAAGCTAGTGAAATCCTTGCTTATGATTGGTTATCATCAGATTTTGTCACCGATTTGTGTCATTTGTCATTGAAAAAAGGCTTTGTGAAACGAGTCCCTGTGCTTATTGATTGATTTATCCCGTGTAACGTGCCCCCCCCCCCCCCCACTCAGTGTTATTTTAGGGTACGCATATGCGTGTTCCCTCCTTTTGAAAACACTCCCTAAGTCCGGTGTGTAAAGTCAATGTTGACAATTGTGACTTTGGTGCGTGAAAAGTACCCCTTTACCGGACATTTTGGTAACACGCATGCGGTCATTTCGACCCCGGAGTTGGGGGGGGGGGGGGGGGGGGCGTGGGGGGTAACGTGAAAGGTGCGTGTGGACAATGGGGATGATGCCCGTACGTTTATTTTTTTTTGATTTTTCCGTATCGGGTTTAATTCCTTTCTTGTTCGTCGTTGCTATGTCGGATATATCTCATGACAGAAAATTGTTTGAACATCTCTATGTGAATGTTATGAATGAGGATTGACTGTTAAACGAAACAGACGCATCTTTTTTAATGTCTTAGCAAATTGCAATATCAACTTTCCAGTTTTTTGTTCCTTTGAAATCGAAATCGAAATTCATTTAGGTTACAAATATTCAGTAATTTTACAGAGCTTTAATGTGACATACTCTCTTTTGAACCTAAAGATAAATTAAGATAATTTCGTCAAATTTATTACATTTTGAAAGTTATTATCAAAGTCAAAACTGAGTAGGCGAGAGGAGAATTTTAATGGTAATTAAAACTACAAACAAAAACTAACCTTTAACAATGGAAAGGAAAAGTTGTTATTGGCATACGACCATAGAAACCGCACAGGTATAGTTTTGTTTTAAAATAGTTTGTATTAATATGCAAATCAGTTCAGGGCTTTGTGATTAAGAAAAGGAGATGAAAACACACACACACACACACTCTCTCTCTCTCTCTCTCTCTCTCTCCCTCTCTCTCTCTCTCTCTCTCTCCTGTCTATCTCAGTCTGTCTCGCTCGCTCTCTCGCGCGCTCTCTCCCCCTCTCTCTCAAACACACACACACACATAATATACACTCTCTATCCCTCTATCTCTCTCTCTCTCACTCTCTCTCCTCTCTATCTCTCTCACTCCCTCTCTCTCTTTCCCTCTCTCTCTCTGTCCGACTCTCTCTCTCTCTCTCTCTCTCTCTCTCTCTCTCTCGCTGTCTTCTCTTTAATTTTTGGAAAGTCCAAGAGTTTTCCCAAACTCCAAGAACCATGCACTTCAAGCACTTAGAATGAAAACTAGTGAAATCTCATTCATGACGAATAATGATACATGTATCTACAAGTCGCCATCACAATCGTACGGTTACCATAAACGTGACAATGAGATGACATATATACTGTAGTTTCATCCACTTCAAATTTGTGGTTTCCA
The DNA here is from genome assembly GCA_035222895.1 of Strongylocentrotus droebachiensis. Taxonomy (NCBI): domain Eukaryota; kingdom Metazoa; phylum Echinodermata; class Echinoidea; order Camarodonta; family Strongylocentrotidae; genus Strongylocentrotus; species Strongylocentrotus droebachiensis. The sequence continues at coordinate 64,284 of JAVYIG010007770.1, forward strand.
ATATTAAAGCTCCACAACTTTTCAAAATTCAGTTATGAATGTATACATTTCAAATTATTGATGTACGAACCTACACCTATTAACAAGCATTACTTCAAAGTAGGTCCGTTTTTCATTTCCTGTTACTAAATAATTTCGCATTGCAAGACTAAAAGAAAACATGGTCAAATATGTTTATTTGCTAATTTTCTGTCATATCATTACGCTTATTAATGTGATTATCATGTGACTGTTTACATTATGTGGAAAATGAAATAAATTCGCTCTGCATGCAAAGAGCTACTACTACTACTAATACTACTACTACTACTACTACTACTACTACTACTACTACTACTACTACTAATACTACTACTACTACCACTACTACTACTACTACTACTACTACTACTACTATTACTGCTGCTGCTGCTGCTGCTGCTACTACTACTACTACTACTACTACTACCACTACTACTACTACTAATACTACTACTACTACTACTACTACTACTACTACTACTACTACTACTACTACCACTACTACTACTACTACTACTACTACCACTATTACCACCACCACCACCACTACTACTACTACTACTACTACTGCTACTACTACAACTAATACTACTACTACTACTACTACTACTACTACTACTACTACAACTAGGCTTACGGGCAGGAGATCAAATTGTGTAATTCCCTTTCCAATGATTTGAAAGAGAGGTCCACTTTATACGGTTTTTCAAGAATGCACTTAAACGCTATTTTCTCCAGCAGTATGAACAATGAACCATGAGACAGTTCTTTGAAAAATCATTTTTATCAACTACTGTTGTCCGCTGTTTTTATCACTGAGTTTCTTTGTACGTGAGAAAACAATAGCTTTAAATCATATTGATCAATATCAATTAATTGGGTAAGTGCAAATCATTGTTTATTTTTCAAAAAGAATATCATGAATTCTATTCACACCGTGTTACCAACAAAATCAAATGAAAGCTATCACCACAAATGGAGAAGACATTGAATTCCATACAATTTTCACAATTCACACAATCCTGCTTTCTACAATCCTTGAAACTGATTTTAATTCCATATTTTTGAGGGAAAAAAAGCGAGCGGTTCTTAAGGACTTCCTCTGTGAGATTATAAGGTCATAATTTGACCATATATTGTGTTTACCATCGTTTTGAAGGGGTTGTTTGTTTTATAAGTGTTTAGGTTAATTTCGCTTGGTAATGCTAAGGCTCTCGACATTTCCTTCCTTTTCCTCTTCAATTTCGAGCTAAACGAACGTGCTAGTTTGAACAAAATAAGTGAAACCTTGAATATCGATCCAGCCCCCGCAGTATAAGGTCATCAATTCGGTCAGTCGGTTTCGGTTACTGATATTTTTTAGTTGTTAGAGATGGACAGGAAGAAACAAGGAGAGGAAAGGAAAAAGAGGGAGAGAGTGTGTGGGTGTGAGAAAGAAAGAGATAGAGAGGGGAGAAAGATATGGATAGAGAGAGAGAGAAAGAGAGAGAGAGAGAGAGAGAGAGAGAGAGAGGAGAGAGATAGAGAGTGAGAGAGACAGAGAGAAAGATATGGATAGAGAAAAGAAGAAAGAGAGAGGGAGATAGGGAGAAAGATAAAAGTTATGTAGAGGGAGAATGAGAGAGAGAGAGAGAGAGAGAGAAGAGAGAGAGAGAAGAGAGAGAGAGAATGATATGTATATACGTATGTATATATAAGAGGGAATGAGCGACAAAGGAGAGGGATCGAAAATAAGGAGAAACTACAAGAAAATAGCACGAGAGAAGTAGATGAAAAGCGACCAAAAGGTATTAACTGCTAGGTTCGACTAAGAAATTATTAGAGTGTCAGGTATAAGTGAAAGAGAGAGGGAAGATAGTGGTAAAGGGGTAAATATAAAGAGAGTGAAAGGGAGAATGGGATGTAGATAAAATGATGGGGGGGGGGGGGGGCTAGATAAAAGAGTGAACAGAATTTGAAATAGAATAACAAAACTTAAAAACAGTATAGGAGTAAAAAAAATATACGTAAATTGAGTGTACAGATCGGACATGAACGAGCCCCGTATATGGACAACAACTCATTCAGTATAAATTATACAAATTCCCATAAAAAAGAGATATCATGGTAAAGATGTAAATTCATTCACTTAAAATCCCTCAGACAATCTCTCTCTCTCTCTCTCTCTCCCCCTCTCTCTCTCTCTCTCTCCCTCTAAATAAATAACTCCTTGATGCAACATGTCTCAATTATTAGCACAAGGTCCATCTGCATGATAAAAGCGCATGTTATCACTCTTGATTGCAACTTCTTCCAACTCTAGCCAATCAGACCGCACCAATGTGACAAGTGAATGCAGAAATCTTCTTCCTGATTGGTCAATGCTCTCATCTTTGTTTATGAAGCTGTTATGTACTTTTGATATCAAAATTGAATTGATTACCATAAGCTAGATGTATAAATACCCCGATGTCACGCACCAATAAAATGACATAAAATGGTAAGTTCACGTTCCAAGCATACTCGACAAAACATTCTCATTTGGGGCCATTTTGCTTGAATGAAATAACATGATTACATCCACGACATATACGCCAAAACATTCGTATTTGGGGCCATTTTGGGAGCATGATTGCTTTGAATATCGTATTGACCACATAATTACAGAATTTAATTTTAAACGTTGAAATGTGAATACTTCAAAGAAACTACTTATTAATACGGGAATGCATGACGTATCAAAATTAATATTTGATAGGTGTGTAAAAATTATCGCGGTGATTATTAAGTTGGAGTGTTTGCAGGCGGGCAAGGTCCAAAACCTATTTACAGATTTCAGAATCAAGGTGGACAAATATCGAACAGATTAGCGAAGATCCGGGTTTGGTCTGGTACATACAAAGCAGACATGTGTTATTCATGATTTTCCTCTGGCCTCTAAAAAATAAAAACACATTATCATTGTTGACTTTAGGGATAAATCATCTTTTTATCTTTCAATTTACTCTATTCATTATTAAAATGATCGATTCCTCGAATGTTTATATTAAGTTTTAAATTAAGGTTTCTCCTCGTTTATTTGCTCTACGTAAAAAATTAAAAAACATTATAATTGTTGACTGTAGGGATAACACATCTGTTTATCTTTCAATTTGCTATATTCGTCATTTAAATGATCGATTCTTCGAATTTTTATATTAAGTTTTATATTAAAGTTTCTCCTCGATTATTTGCTCGACGTAAAAATGAAAAACACATCATAATTGTTCATTTAAAGGATAACACGTCTATTTATCTTTCAATTTGCTATATTTATCATTTAAATAAATGATTCCTCGAATTTTTTAAATCAGGTTTCTTTCTCCTCGTTTATTTGCTCTATACCTGAGTTGTGGTTCTCAAAAGCGTGCATGTCATATCTGCTTAAAGCTGCGATCAATCAACTAATGGCCCGAATTCACAAAGGAGGTTTGTCGACAAACCTTGCTTTTTGTGCGTCATATGACGCGTTTTGACGCGTTTTTATAAACCAGGTTTGTAAAAAAAACGCGTACAAACGCGTCATATGACGTACATAAGCCTCGGTTTGTCGACAAACCTCCTTTGTGAATTCGGGCCAATTTGTCCACTCTGTGACGCGTCTAGCGAGGTTCCTTCCAATTTGTTCTGTACTTTAAACAAAATGTTTTACTTTCGTAATCATACGACTATTCTGGGACCCGTTTCATAAAAGTTGTTATCAATATCATCTGCCCGTAGCCAATCAAATGCAAGGATGTCAGTAGCTTATAACAGTAATCGTATCTTGTTATTGAACAAATATACATTGAAACAGGGCTCAGACCCTCAGTTATTAATATTTTACATGTTTAATTGTTCATATCAAATTCTATCTCAAATTCTTCCAAAATGGGATCGTGTAGTCAGATCGTGTAGTGTGCGCGGGGCTAATTTACATATCATAATAGGCCCAACATTTCGGTAAAGGGAACTAGATGAAATCGATGATAATCAGTATTATACTACCGATGATAATTATGCACACTAGTCACTGCTATTTAGAATAAAGTTAAATATGAAAGAAAGATATGTGTGATAAATCTAATAAGTACTCTATACACAAACTACAAATTTGCGGAAATTCTGGATCATGACATTGCGCTATTACGTGAGATGTCGCTTTCCAAATCTTGCATGTCTTATCTGTACACGCAGGCATGCGTCGATTATAAGAAAACAAATGTAGATCGAACAATAGAAATGGCGTAACAATACTCTGGATAATAAACAGTAGTAAACAAAGTCGCATGGCAATGTGCCCAGTGGTGACAGTTCAAATGTACTTTGAACATGTAGAACGAAACTGTTTGTCTGCTTAAAGGTGAAGTTCACGTGGTATTAAGTTGATTTTAATAGAAGCAGAAAAATGAAAAGAACGGTTCAGAGAAAGTTTGAATAAATTCCGATCGAAAAATATGATAGTTAAATGGAAGTTTATGGCATTTTGTGTACACATTGGAGAGGAGCTCGTGAAATGCATCATAGTGTTACCAATTTGTGTTTATAACATAGTTTTTCTCCTTCTTCTTCTTCTTCTTCATATAATAATTATTACTATCATTTTTATTTTCATCGTCATCACTATTATTGTTATTTCATTATTTTTAATATGACAGGTTGTTTCTCGAAGTTTTTCGATTCTCAAAATTAGTGTTTGCCCTTTCGCGTTCCAGTCACAATCATGTTCGTCGTTGAAAAAATGTTTATCATGTCATGTATTGAAAAACAACGCGAACTTGCCCCAGTTTCTCTCCTCATCGTTTCATGTGGACACGTACCTAAGAAGCAACATAGGTTCATAATAACCATACTATCCGTCGCCCCCCCCCCCCCCTTCTAAAAAAAAAAAAAAAAAAAAAAAAAAAAATTGGGAACAACAATCTTCAGACTGGAACCCGCATGACTGTTTACATGAAGCCTAGGTGAGCAGCAAACATTTGAACCATATCATGAACATTCACAATGGCTATGAATGATAAAGAATTGTACCGTAACGGCAGTTAGTTATTGTTATTATTACGAATGATTTATATGGCGTTGTGCAGTAAGTGGATTTCTGTTCAACTAGGGCACGAAGTATGTGATAGATTTTGATAGAACCTATAGTTAGTATATTCCAGGTTTACAGGTGTATTGGACGTGATGGTCACGTGCGAGTTTGCAGAAAGTTTTCTGCAAGCTCGCCCAAACTCTGCCATCAAACTGAGAATCCCCCCTGGAAAAAAATATACGCATATAGGCCTATGTATAATTACATATATATTTACTATAAAATCATAATGAAAATAAACATTGCAAATAGAACATCTTAACTTCTACTTTGCTTCGTTTTCATATCACGAGGTAAACTAGTTCCTTTATTTGACACTTTCTTAAAGGTCAGGTTAAAAAAAAACATTAAAACAAAAAATATATGCATGCCTGTAAATGTATAAATAAAATAATATCTTTAACAAATACAAGATTCTTAGTAACGGTAGAAAGTAGGATAAAGGTAGACTTATTAGACCTTATTGCTGGTTATATATACTTCATATTTTTTGTGTCATTAAAACCCTTGAAGCAATAAAAATATAAGAAGGTTGACATCGGTTAAACTTCCTTAAAGGGTTATTCGGAGGTCGTTGTTAAGATATATTTGCATCGATACAAGACGAAATATTAGATGAGCAAAGTCTACCAAAGGAGTGTTATAACAATCATTGTATTACATTTTTGTTCACATACTTGTATTGTGGTAAGTATTTCATCGGATGATCAAAGTTCGAATAGTGTTTTTGTTAAAGGTGGATTTTGAACAAAGCTCCGAGCTAACATGTCTTGTTAACTCATGTTACTGTAGAGCTGCATTGTCTCTGTGCTTGTTTGTGTCTAGTTCTTTAGCCCCTCATCACCCCACCCCTTCTCTCCTTCTCTCTCATTCTTCATCTTTCTCTCTCTCTCTCTCTCTCTCTCTCTCTCTCTCTCTCTCTTTCACGACCACCTCTCCACCTCTCTTTCTCCCCCCCCTCTTGATATCCTCTGGGGTTTTCTTTCTCTCGCTTCGTGTCAGTACGTGATCTTATGGAATATTTTTGTCTCTTTAATTGCCCCATAAAGTATTTAGTATCTAACATATTTAATTGCTCAATTGTCTATCTTTATATTTGCTTTATCTCTTGCATGTTATAACATGTCTCTTTTAAGAAACACACATAGATTTATATAGGCCTACCTTCTAAGTATGCAAATTGCTACTCGTCTCCCCTTTTATATAAATATATATATATTTACATTTCTCTCTCGTATTTGTATTTTATGTTTGCTAACTCTTACCTCTTTCTGCTATTCATTGAAAGCACACTGTCAAAAAAGTTGGTATGTTTGCGTATAAGTATATTTATGGAGATGTTCCATATCATGTGCTACAATAATATACGGAATACTTTTATAATAATCTACTATACTATAACTTAAAAAAAGAATTTTGAGTTCTGGGGCGAGACGAAAAATAGTAAGTGAGCGTTTTCATTTTCATTATGCAAGTCTGGAAGAACATCAGAGAAAAACTGTTCCCTGAAAAGCATGGCTCTTGAAATGCCTGCATATTCTAAATATGACAACTAACGGCTTAAAAATGAGGCCTACATTTTTATGCCACATGTTTTTGTTGTCCAATATACTTCTTTCTTGATTTGTACAGTGCCTGTTACCTTACCAAGACTGGGCCAAAATTCTAATCATGTTGATGGTTCCAGAACCTTGCAGTACACACCAATGATTACATGCTATACATGATTAAAATTGTTCTGATCGATTCCACACCGTTTCTTTCACAATTCAGCATGATCAGAACTCAACTTTATCTTTAAATGAATACGAACTGGGAAAACCCACTTTATTCTCAGATTTCTCATCATGACGTGGTCAGATAGTTCTATAGACATAGGTCAGAAACAAACGCCACGTCAAGAATGCCCCCGTTGGTCCAGTAAAAGGGTGACAGGGTGTGGCCACGGAACCTCAATAGGGGATTTCCCCAAAAAGTTGTGCACCCATTACATCATCAATGCCTCGTCTTTGTTGGTCTAACTTTAGACATGGTTTTTCTTTCATAGCTGAGTGTAATGGGTAAGGCCCGAATTCTTCTATAGTAGACTCATGGCTCGGTTTGAAGATAAAGTTGAGTTCTGGTCATGCTTTTGCATTGTGAAAGAAACGGTGTGGAATCGTTCAAAATGATAAGAAATTTGACCCAGTCTTGGTAAAGTTACAAGCACTATACACAGAAATATGTATATGGGACTACACGAACATGTGGTGTAAAAATCCGTCCCGATTTGTATGCTGTTACATGCCATATTTAGAATATTATGGCAATTATTGAAGAGCCATGCTTTTCAGGTAACATTTGTTATCAGATGTTCTTCAACACTTGCATAATAACAATGATAACGCTCAAAAATTATTTCTTACCTCTCCCCAGAACTCAACCTTCTCTTTAAAGATCAAGATAAGCTAGAGTTCTCTTATTAATGATAGAAAAATAAATTCTCTCAGAATCCAATAAAACTCAAACTGAATGTACAAGATTACAAATAAATGACATGTGCCAAAAGATTTTGGATGAAAATATACAGGGGCTGAGTAATGAGCATAGAAAAATTAGGAAATCAAGGTAAATATAGGTCCGACAGCAGGTCACTATGTGAAGATGAGAGTTGTGTGTGTTTTTTTTTATTGAAGATGATTTCCAGCAAGTTGTTGTGAGTTTGCTTTTTAGTTTACCGGTTCAAACAATCAATCTACTGCAGGATAAACAATCCATAATGATTTATAGCAATATTCTCTCGACATACGATGCCCATACCAGAGCTCAATATTAGCTTTAAAGGTAGGCGTTACTACTGCAGCTAGAAGGGATTAGACCACACAGCAAGCCAGCGAGGTCACTGTAACAGGTGGCTATCTCATTAACTCGGCTCTCATTTAACATAAGAAAAAGAGGATCATGGGGGACCAACAGGCACCGATTTGGGAAGTTTTCTATATAGAGGGAGCAAGTAGCTACAAGTAGGACAGTGTGCCTTTAAGCTCAGTTTTAGTTTCGTTTAAGTGGGTTCAGTCCAGAAAATTAGGCCATGGTCTAAGTCTTCCTTTCATCTAGCATCGAATTAGATTACATGAGCAATGAAAACGAAATTGGAAACCGTGTTGATGGTTGTAGTGCGGAGGTGTGGGAATTGTTATTGCTATTTTATTTTTGCCTTCTTCCTTTAGTCATTGATCTCCAGTCAATAGGCCCCTTATCTCTTTTAGTTTCGTTCCTTTTCTCCTCCTTTTTCTTCTTGTTTTTTCCGATCTGTAGTAATGTTTTTAGATTGTAACTAAAAAAAAATTATTAAAAAAAAAGCTATCCGTCAATAAACAAAACAAAACATAAATACGTGTAGTGGCTTTATGCACATAATGGTCTATATTGATGCATTTTTGAAAACAAGTTCCCAGTCCAAAGATCATCAAACACCAAAAAAAAATATGAAAACTTTGTGAATATATACGCAGAACACAATGGCCCCAGCGTGGAGTATGTCGCAAGCCGCCGAGGTACTTTAAAGGGAAAGCCCCCAATTTTTGCGGAGTTGAATAGTAGAACGTCATCATTCAGTGCATACATGTTCACAATAACCCTTGGAGCAAATACACACACTCGACACACACAGCCTCACCGCTATTTGCGCGTTATGATCATAGCCAGCCTGCGGTCGATAAAGTTTTAGCGAGCGCCGAGTTCCATCATAATCAAAGTTGTCTGTGGAAGTTGTACGAGTCAGTCCTCCGGAATAATTCGCTCTGAACTTAAATTGGTGGGCCTATTTGTTTCAGGCATTCGGTGTTCTGGTTTTCTCTTCCTCTCGAGCGCTTGGATTACACAACGTAAGTAAAAGATTATATCCTACACAAATTAGCTCAGTATCATAAAATCAGTAATGTTTTGAGAATTTATCGTTCAAAATGCGATGTAGCTTTTTTCATCTGAAGTAGTAAGTTCTCCGATGTGTGCTTGTATCTAATCGTGATTGTGTATCATCTTTATTAACAGCTAAATAGGATTGCTTGTTTCATCAAAGCGACAGGTTCAAATGGCATCTGAAAATCGAGGTTCTGCTTATAGCGTGCACATATTTTTAAACCAAAGACGAGGCGAAGGTGGAGATGAAATCGAGGCAATTTGCCTGCGAAGGAGTGGGCGTGGCCGCGTGGGAGGGGCATGTGGATGTATCTGCGGAGTCAGAGAGAGGATCATGAGCGGACTTTGATGGGGGTAATAGGTGAAGATGATATTGGTGGTGATAGTGGTATTGGTGGTGGTGGTGGTGGTGGTGGCGGTGGTGGTGGTGTCAGAGTGGTGTTTATGGTAGTGGTAGTGTTGACAGTGTGCTGACAATGCGCGGCGATAGTGACATTGATGATAATGATGATCATTATGCATGATCATAGCGATAATGATGCTGATGGAGGTGGTAGTGGTTGTGATGGATAGATGGTGGTGGTGGTGGTAGCGGTGATGGTGGTGGTGGTAGCGATTGTGTTACAAGTGGTGGTAGTGATTATTTTCATAATGATGGTGTTTTGGTGGTGGTGGTGGTCATTGTGGTGGTGGTGGTGGTAATAATGTTAACGATGATGATGATGGTGGTGATGATGAACATGATGATGATGATGATGATGATGGTGGTGGTGGGGGCGACAGTGGTAGCGCCGGTGATGCCGACGAGTATCATGGTAGTATTTTCCATTCTACCGTCATTAGCATCATCAGAGAAAACTGAATAAAAACCTTTCAAAATAAAAGAACCTTGTCTTGATACTAAAAAAAAATCATTACATAGGAACCGGTAGACGCTCATCAAACATCCCTATTACGTAACAATCAAAATGTACTATCTCTATGACTATGTATCCGTAACTTGCCACCCACTAAGCCAATACTACTTCTAACCAGGTTTCAGATAAAGTTCCCATCACTATGTACTCTGAACACATAATTTCGTTCCTTTTCTGCAAAGCGTTTACTATGAAGAATAATTGACGCTCGAATGCACAGCTTCAATACAGACTCAACCAGGGTTCTAAGCTTACTATGTGAAAATGTTTGGTGGGGGTGAATACAATGGATTCCGAATCGACATGGGTTTACAGATCTGTGGGAATCGTATCACTGAAGGGGGAGAGATATTGAATAGAATTATGTAGTTGTTTTGTGCATAGTACTTTGTCAAAAGATAACAAGCTAATGAAGTGGGCTGTGTTGCGTATTCACAATAGAATGGCATGATGGGATGAGCGAACTGAAAGTGTGTGAAAGTTCACGTAAACCGAGTCTCGAATTCGTCTCGAATTCAGATGATCATGGCTACTCGTCGGAATCTATCTCGAACCACATAGGCATCGCTCGAATCAGATTTGCTGTCCATACGATATGAAATTTAACGCTACGCTTCTAAACATGATATGAACAGTAAATGGAGATGAAACAGTGGTGTTCATATGGTGTTAGATGCTTCAGCGTGCCTGGAAACGCACCTTGTGTTTCCACACGTATAGACAGCAAATGGAGATGTAGTGGTGGTGTCCATATGTTGTTAGATGTTTCAGCGTGCCTAGAAACGCAACGTGTGTTCTCACACGTATGGACAGCGAATAGAGATGTAGTGGTAGTGTCCATATGGTGTGATAAGTTTCAGCATGCCTAGAAACACACCGTGTGTTTTCACACTTATGGACAGCAAATGGGGATGTAGTGGTGGTGTTCAGATGGTGTTAGATGTTTCAGAGTGCCTTGAAACGCGGCTTCGGGTCTCAACTGTATGGATAGCACATAATTAAAATCAAGCTTATAATCCAGCCAAAATATCAAACGTACACACCCACCATTTTGAATAATGACTCATTTTATTCTTTACCTACACACTGCATGGGTCATTCTACTTTCGAGAACAAATAGACACCAGTCTGATTAATTATGGGATAGTTGAAGGGTTCTTGCTATTTCAATCGCACACAGACAAAGCATCCCTTATTATTGCTGTTTCATGTATATGTGATTGACACCTCAATAATGAATGTATTGAATTCATGTTACTAAAAGAATTACCCATTATACACAAAAGCGATCTTATATATACGACGTTGAAACCCATAACCTTTTGTATAAATATGAAACCAGTTCATAAAGAAATCATAAGCACCGATATTATAAACTGGACCCATTTAGAGGAAACTCCGAGTTGAGTTCGCCATTTTGTTCTTTCGGTTTCACAAAAGCGTCTAATGACAAACGAAGAAGAAGAAAAAAACCCGTTAATGTGATTATGTAAATCATTGTTAATACAGCACGAAGAGAATATTATATGGCGGTTTTGTTTCTAGGCCTATATTGCTTATAAGCAACGTATAAAATGCAAATCGAGCTATTGCAGCACGCTGTAAAATCACCACTAATATTTAAACATTTGGGATTTGGTTTCAATTAAAAAAAGAGCAAGAGAAAGAAAAAAGAACTATGCGACTTTATAATGTTTTTACGATTATTATAATTACGTTCAAAATAAAAGGATATGAAAATGTAGATGATTACGGACAACTTTGCACCATAATTTACACTAGTGTAATATATTCGACGGTTATTATTACCCCGTCATTGGATTTGTTCTAGCGCACATTGTGTGCACCATCTCCGCTGTCTTGAGAATACACGTCTTCTTACCGACTGTACATAAAGTGAAGTGTTTCCGAACTGGCAGTATAACATTGAGTGTCTGTCTATCTTATAGCTTCGTTGTATATATTTCATTCAATTAGATAACCTCTTTCTACATGAGAACTGATACATCATGTATGTTGAAAAAGATATCAACAGTCTATTCGGAAATAAGGACATAGGTCGTTTGGATAAAACATTGTTGCGGCGATCACACCATGTAATGTTTCTGAAGTGACATTTTATATAGCTTGAGTGAATTTCTACCTGAGCTTCGTCGTATATATTTCATTCATTCAGCTAAACTCTAACTAAATCAGGCCACTGATATATATCAAAAGGGATATCAACAGTCTGTTCGGAAGTAAGAACCTAGGTCGTTTGGATAAGACATTAGGGACTTTTAGATTTGCACAACGACAACGTGGATTGCTACGATCGACGTCCTTTTAATGCACTGCCTTGAATGGACGTCACACGTATCAGTCCACGCAAATCTAAAAGTCCCTATTGGTGTACCGACTCACACTATCCGTTTTATATACATAGTAGACCCTAGCTTGGAAGTTATTTATGATACCGTGGCGCTGCTGTTACACTTAAACAGTGATGGTCATTAACTAAATAAATCAGTGTTCAAAAGCTGAGCGACTTTTAATGTCGTTCTTTCAGCCATATTACATGATGATTTTGTTGTGAATGTGTGTTCTGTTTAGTTATCTGTTTCTATCTTTTCTATTCTCGTTTCAGGTCCACTGGCGAGCTCTGTTTCGGCTCTCAGTTTTATTTCGAAGTGAACGCGACTGGCAAACCTATTGAGAACCTTCAAACCTTTCACGGATTTAGATTCTGCGGGTCGAGTTCACCATGAATGCGTTCGGCTCAGATCAAATGGTAAGAATTGTGATTTAAGCCACACTGTACTACTTGTAGCTACTTGCTCCCTCTATATAACAAACAATGTCTAATCGGTGACCATCGGTCCCCCATGAACTCTTTTTCTTATGTTAATTGAGAGCTTAGTTAATGAGAAAGCCACCTGTCAGTGACCTCGCTGTGTGGTCTAATCCCTTCTGGCTGAACTAGTAAAGCCGGCCTTTAAGTTGATTTCATTTGGGGGACATTAGCGCGACCCACCAGTGTATCGAATTTCTAGAACGTTTCATTTAAAGCCCCACTGTCCTACTTGTAGCTACTTGCTCCCTCTATATAGAAAACTTCCCCAATCGGTGCCTGTTGGTCCCCATGATCCTCTATTCCTTATGTTATTTGAGAGCTGAGTTGATGAGATAGCCACCTGTCAGCAACCTCGCTGTGTGGTCTAATCCCTCCTACACACTAGTACAGATAATCATTAGCGTGGCCAACCAGTGTGTCAAATTTATAGAACGTTTCCTTTAAGATACACCTTCCATAACATAATATACAGACGGTTTAATTTATTTCAAATTACTTACATTAAAAATAAAAAAAATCGATAGTAACATGATAGTTTTAGGTGTGTTAGATAGAGGTGTCGTGGTATAGTGGTTCTTTAACTTGACTTCTAATTCAGTCCAAGGGTTCAGGGTTCGAACCCCGGCCTGACACGAACGTCCTTTGGCGAGGCATTAATCTACATTTGCCACTCTCCACCCAGGTGTAAATGGGTACCTGGCAATTGCCTGGGTAATAATCACTGTACGGCTCACAGAAAGAGTATTACAGTGAAACCTGCTTTAGTTACCACCTGTCTACAAAGACCACATTTTTTGTTTCCCTTGAAAAAGGTTTCTCATTGAAACGTGTACTACAGGAACCTGTCTACAAAGACACGTTTTGTGTCTTCCTTTGGCGGTCGCTATAGTCAGGTTTGACTGTATCATATTGATGTGGCTACCCTGGGCAAATAAGACCAAATACATTTCATCATTTCTTAGCCTAAAAGCTATGTTTTAATTCAAACTTGCATTGCTCTATTCCATAGCAACCAAAATAGTCTTGAGTTCTATAATAATCAGGGCTTTTTGTTTCACTGTTTTTTAAATTGTTTATTCGATATTACCTAAACACTTAACTTGTATGCAACCATACTTAGATTGAGAATAATAAAACGATCGGGCCTATATTACACTGCTATAGAGATTGAATCTTGTGCATGAAGTTTCTTTAAAATGCCTTACGAACCACTTTTCTTTAAAGAAAGCGAAAATGCATTTGCAATTGCATTGTAACTGTCAACCATCAGCTTATTACTTTAAGTTCAGTCTTTTATCAAACCCTCTGAACAAAAAAAATCGTCCATTTGACTAAACTCAATCAAGTCAAGAAATTAAACGAATATGGCACAGCTAGTGCACCTTATTTATCTTTAGTTTCTCTCTACATACTAGTTGCTAGTTGGTTGCAAACTAATTTCCAATAAACCATTACTGCCTGTTTACTAACGGTTAACATTGCAATGACTTGCACCAACCTCTATCTTTCTATATCAGCTTCATTAATAAAGAAAGAAATTAAACGATTTGCGAGGTCTTTCTCTGAATTCCTTGTTTTAACGACTTTAACCGACTTCCCAAACATGCTTGTTTACGAGTTATGATATTCAAGGGAATATTTAATATTATTGTAAATGTGTTAGGAAGTGCCTGGTTCGTTCTGTTTTGGTTCTGTTTAGTAAACCTTGAATCAACTTTGTTTAAAAAAAAACTATGGAAGTGAAAGTGAAAATGTGTAACACGCGAATGAGTAGCAATGTCTATTAACATGATGGAAACATTAATCTAGCACAACATGATTTGTTTACATTAACTTAAAAGCATTGTTTAACAATTGCCAAATCTGAGATGCATTGCCCTATGTGTTATCAGCGTCTGTGGTATGGTGTAATATCGAAGCCCCAAACAGAATGAATGCGCTTCAAAATGATCGTGAAGTGCCTCAAAAAAGTAAAAAATCTTTGAGTGACCGGTTTTTACCATACAAAATCTTCAATTGCTATTCCATCCTTTGCGATTTTGTCCTTCCGTCAGTATTTTAAACATGCTAACATCAGTATTGTTTATAGGGCCCGGTCACACAGCCTTTCGCGTCTGTATCGCGGGTAAAATTTCGCGATTTTTTTTTGCCCGCGGTTGCCCGTGGTGGAAAATGTGCAAAATTGGCTTACCCGCGGTTTACCCGTGGTATGCCCGCGGAACAGACGCCGGCGACTGTTCCGCGTCCTTATCGCGGGTGAAGCGCGGCGGTACCGCGGCCTACCACGGGTATAATAAAGCAGCCGAACCGGGCTGTAGAAATCATAACCGCTCCGTGCTTACACGCGGTACACACGCTAATGCACGTGATAACAACGCGGTACAGACGCGGAACAAACGTGCTATGACCGTGCTCCACCCGCGATTACCCGCTAAAATTTCGCGTCCTACCGCGTGTAACCACGTCTTAACCGCGGCCGTAGCACGTCCTAGCACGTTCGTTCCGCGTCTGTACCGCGTCTTTACCGCGTGTGTACCACGTGTACCGCCCGCGATTACCCGCGGTCTAAATTTTTGGGCAGCCCAAAACTTTTTCGCGCGGCCAACCGCGTGTGAATTTCTTACCGCGTGTAACGACGGGTAAAGTACGGCTGTATCGCGTCTTTATCGCGACCTCAAAGCGTCCAACAGCGTCTGCTTCACGGGCAGAAATTTTTGGCCGTGATTCGGCCGCGATACGCCCGTGGAGGGCTGTGTGACCGGGCCTTAGTTAAAACGGGTCATTGGTTTCTATCCGGTCCGAGTAAAAACGTTTCAAAACTATTAAACTCAATATTACTTTCTTCGCCCCACCACCCCCCCCCCCCTTCCCTTCTTCATAACGATTTCAGACTTGCTATAAAGAGAAGCATTCCATGACACTAGCTGTTTATTTTTAAAAAAAATGCAATTCATAACTTAGTTTTTGCTCTATTGTATAGCTGATATGGTACATTTTCGAAAAAGTCCCCAAACTTTACCCGAAGCATGTTTCGCACGATTGTCAAGCTTCGTTGCGCAACGCTTATGGCAGGATTCTTTTCTTATACTCAACCCCTAACGCTCCCGAACAACAGCGCATTATGCTTATAAAACTTGTGGACAAAAAAATGCCATAACATCTTCATCGATGGCAAATATATCTAGACTGTGAAACGACTTGTTTGCTCCCCAGGTACCCATTCATCGCTCGATTTTCAGACAATCTACTTCCCATTTTTAGCAGTTCATTGAAATCATAAACGATTGTTCTTGAAGGTATTTTTGGCCGTCGTTTTTGGCTTCGTTGTTACAAACCAGATCGGGTTATTGTCAAGTGTAAGGTTCGGAGGGAAATTTCATGAGTTCATGATTTACGTCATCACTTCATATTGATATAAATGGGGTGGGTGGATTTTATTTATTTTAGGCTTTACATTATTTCATATCTATATTGTAAGCGTCTGTAAAATGAAGCCTGATTGGAATGCTCCCCAGGGAGCGGAGAATGTGCATACATTGTGTGCGAGCAAGCCAGAATCCGATGACCGGGGTAATGATATAACCGTAAAGTGCGCTTAGAGACATCGTTGATGTACTAAGTGCTATATAAAAGCGGAATATTACTATTATATTATCCGCTTTTATTGCCCTTGAAAAGCGCCCCAAGGTGTCGTGGTATGGTTGTTCATTCACTCCACGTGAGGGTTCGAATCCCAGCCAGGCACTAATATCCTTTTGGCGAGGCATTTATCCGCATTTGCCACTCTCCACCCAGGTGTAAATGGGTTCCTAGTAATTTCTAGGGTAATAGAATAATTGCAGGGCCTTCTGAGAACGATTCTGACGGTTCACGGGACCGATATGTCGACCTCACGGCCTGCCTGTCGGTCCAACGTTATTTATTTATTTAAGCAGGGTTGCCTTTTCAGTTGACAAAATGCTATCCCTGAGGGCCCTGAACACAAAACAAAAATGTATATAGATCATTTACTGACTAATTAAATAAGTACAAATTGAACACATAACATAAGAAACAAAGTTCATGATAACAATGCTAAATAAAACATAAAAAGAAATATGAATGCAATATTGTGAAGTGTAACTAGTTATAAACATATGGCATGATCAAAACATCCAATTGATAAATTATTAAATTGTCCAGGTACTGATTACTGCCGTTAAAAGGAAAATGAGTGGGGATAGATTGAGGGATAGTAAAGAAAGATCGTAAAGAGAGAGAGAGAGAGAGAGAGAGAGGGGGGGGGGGGGGGAGATAGGGAAATTAGAGAGAACACCTAACCAACATGACTAATATAGACAATTTCACTGCACAACATTCGTTTTCATGTAACTATAGGGTAAGAAGGTCGATTGTTTATATTTGTCTGCTAACCAAATATTTGGTATTACCAGATAAAACATAAACATGACGTTTCCATATATGCTCTTGTGGTGTGTTATTCGAGCTAGAACAAAGTTTCACCTTCATCGTGTTAATACAAAAGGCAGTCGGTTATATAGTAAGAAGAGGGTTAAGGTCTGGTAAAGGTGAAAAATAAAACAATTTGTGAGCTTTCGTATTCTTTTTCTGTCAATTTGGAAGAATATCACAAAAGCAATATGTCCAAATGCCCTCATATTCGAAATATGAGGAGAAATGGCTGACAAGTTTAGAAAATTCCATGCCATGTGTAGGTGTAGTCCCGTACACCCGTTACCGTGTACTACAGTGCACGTGCAATTTTTAGGAAGATTTAGTCCCCCAAAAGAATTCGCTTTGCTGAATTCAAAACATCGCAGTATACATCACTTCAATATGTAGCACGTAATCATATACTCATTTTTCTTTTACTTTGACACAATATTTCTCATTTACTATTACAACGCAGTCTCATAATCAGTAATCAACTTTATCTTTAAAGGGCTCTAGTTACTTTGTTGGCATGTGCAGAAAATGATGAATGGTTGGTATAACGTGTAGTTTTGTGATTTTTTGTTTTTGTTTTTGTTTTGTCCTCTGAGTGTTGTGTGAAAATGTCACGTTAAATGGATGTTATTTGGCCGAGTATTGGGCGAAAATGCAAAGTGATATTTGCTAACTCACTGCACTGACTTAGTACACAGTAACGACTATCCAGTGGATAGTTAAAAATTCGAACACTTCAATCGTAAATATCTTTCTAACGAAAGTGAAATTCGAAAAAAAACAAAACATGTTCCCTGCTTCTATAGGTAACAGAATACAACAACAGGGACTTTTAGATTTGCACGAAGAGAACGTGGACTATATCCTTTTAAGGCAATGTTACGTCCTTTAAGGCACTGGCACTAGCAAGTCCTTTAAAAGGACGTAACATTGCCTTAAAAGGATATAGCAGTCCACTTTCTCGTCGTACAAATCTAAAAGTCCCTTATGTATGAGAGAACATGGACCTAGAGAACCACTAGATTTATAATGAAGTTTTGGGGATTTGGAAAATGTTCCTAGGTCCCTTTAAGAGGCGTGCTACACTTTTTTTAAAGCCGTTATGCGATTCAAAGTTCTCCTTTTCTCGGGGGCGGGGGGGGGGCGGATTTCTCAGAAATTTGAGAGGGTCAAACGTGCCGATCCACTTTCTCTACATGTGAATCAAAAGAGGAATGATCTCGAAAATTGAGGTGTTGTTCTTGTTACCGAATAGCTTTCAGGATTTCCGTTAGAGTCTCGGATACAGGAAACGATGAAGAGAAAGATAACAAGTTGTAAGACTTGTTAAACATGGAGGGACAATTGCGTTGGTGTTTTTTTTTAAAGTGTACTAATCTTCAAAGCATATTTTTCTCTTGATGTAAGCGGTTTCAAGCCGTTATAATATACCCCCCCCCCCCCCCCCCCCACCGAGCATGCTCAGGAAAAATATGGCTTTAGATGGAGAGAGTAAAAAAATGAATCAAGGAAAAATTGATTTATGGATGTCGGCCAAAAAGACAGGACACTCATGTTTACCATGGCAACTCTGAATATTTGGTCAAATTGTCCCAAACTGATCTGTAAATCTCAGACGCAGAAAAATTTAAAGACTAGATTTACAATACAGGGTACATCAATAATCCATGAGTTAACCTTTTCCCTCTTCAAAATATCTCCAATCGAATTCTTAAATAATTATTATCACTTCGCAAATCAGCGGAATCATGAGCACAATCAGGATTAGGATAAGAGGTCGAGACAAAGTATTTTCTGTGATTTGTTCTTCTTCTCATATTAGTTTGGCGAAAGAAACTTAAAAGTTAAAAGCATTGTTTAACAATGTTTCAAATTATACAAATCTGAGATGCATGGCCCTATACGTGTTATCAGTGTCTGTGATAATGGTGTAATATTGAAGCCCTAAAAAAAAGTTGCGCTTCAAAATGATCATGAAGTGCCTCAAAAAGCAAAAATATTTTTAGTGACCGGTTTTTACCATACTCACTTTCCCAAATAAACTGTAGCGTTATAAAAACCGTTGGGGAAACTGTTTTTGAAATTTTGAATTCTAATCATAAATATTTTCATGATCAGACAGGCAATCGGCTTGTAAAGGTCATGGGATTCCTGATTGACCTAACAGTTTATAATTATAATTGCAGCATAAGCTAAATCCAGGATTTTGTTTAAAATCTTAGGCAAAGATACCAAATCCCTTTAAAAATGACTGTACGATTTGTTTATGAGCTATTCAACTTCTTTCATAAACAATGACACAGTGATTTAAAAAGCAATCAACATTTAAATCGTCATTATGACCATGACTGGCCAAAATTTGCTACACACTAATTTCCTAAACACGCGTAATATAAAGAATGGACAAATTAGCTTTGTTCTATTTTATCTCATTCCACCCGAGTCATGACCAAGACCAATATGTGTTCTGGGGGGTGTTTAACAGAACTTGTCATCAGTGACAAATGACAGTTTTTGTTATAGGCTACTTAAATCCTTGCTTCTGATTGGTTATCAGCAGATTTGTCACTGATTTTTGTAATTTGTCATTGAAATAAGGCTTTGTGAAACGGGTCCCTGAATTCGTCGTGATACTGAAAAAGGACGAAAGAGCAAACAACAGCTTGATGTAGGGTAGTGCGGAAATGATAAACAAGATAGAAAAAGGAGAAACGTAATAATCTTTTTTTCAAATTTCCGGAGATGGTTTCCTGCTGATTTAAATTGAATGTCAAAGCGTTTTGTTTCATCGAAAAGCAAGGGTTCGTCTTTTCTGAGTATTTATCTTTACAAAGGCCGAGCGATGATATATATATATTCAATTAACACAATGGAATAGGGCTTTCCATAGCTAATGGAGAGGGACAGTTTGGACACGCGCATGCAAACGCGCTAGAAGGTCAAATCATTAGATTCTAAATAGTTCCCTCCCCATATAGCCTGTGTGTATGAGAGGGAACTAGCGGATGGTTCATGAATTTCACCTGTGAAAGAGGTCTTCCGGTAACGCAACTTTACATGTTTTAACTCTTCTCGCTATGGGACTACCATACGCGCAATTCATCTCAAAATGAAATGTTTTTGTTCATTCTATCTTTTGTCCCTGCACTTTTTGTTGGATCTAGATTATCACAGGACTGTAACTTTTAATAAGCGGGCCATAGTCTTTACATCACTATTGGACTAGGATCAGCTGTTAGATTGAAAAATATAAATGTAGTATCGACATGAAATGTCACTACCTTTTAGAAACACATCTTGAAAACATTAGTGCAAGTGTAAGTGATTATTTTGTGCGGCAGTGTAAACATTTATCAGTTGCTCATTATTATACATGTAGGCCTACTTATCTAAATACTATTAGTCGTTGATATTCTTTCTCACTAAAATAATCTGTTGATTTGTATCAATTCATATCTTGCAAATCTATTCAATTTTAACATTTTTATTCACTTATTGAAGGAATTTATTATTATTATTGCTGTTATCATTATTAATATCATTATTATTATTAGCAGTAGTAGTAGCATTATTATTGTAGTTGTTGTTGTTTATAACAATAATATTATATCAAAATTATTATGAATATTATTATTATTTCCTTTTAATCATTGTTAATATGTTTTTGTTCATTCTATCTTTTGTCCCTGCACTTTTTGTTGGATCTAGATTATCACAGGACTGTAACTTTTAATAAGCGGGCCATAGTCTTTACATCACTATTGGACTAGGATCAGCTGTTAGATTGAAAAATATAAATGTAGTATCGACATGAAATGTCACTACCTTTTAGAAACACATCTTGAAAACATTAGTGCAAGTGTAAGTGATTATTTTGTGCGGCAGTGTAAACATTTATCAGTTGCTCATTATTATACATGTAGGCCTACTTATCTAAATACTATTAGTCGTTGATATTCTTTCTCACTAAAATAATCTGTTGATTTGTATCAATTCATATCTTGCAAATCTATTCAATTTTAACATTTTTATTCACTTATTGAAGGAATTTATTATTATTATTGCTGTTATCATTATTAATATCATTATTATTATTAGCAGTAGTAGTAGCATTATTATTGTAGTTGTTGTTGTTTATAACAATAATATTATATCAAAATTATTATGAATATTATTATTATTTCCTTTTAATCATTGTTAATATCATTATCGACTCATACTATCATTTTATCATATTTAGAATTTATATTTATCTATTTTTTTTTAAATAGCTGCTTCCCAGCATAACCCAAATTCTCGAACCTGACGTCAAGCCCATCCACCAATCACTGCTCAGCGATGATGATCTTGCACCCGGCACCAATCACATCCACCGCCCAGATATCCAGAAGACCACGCCCAAGATGCTGACTCCGCCCGACAGCCCCGTCTTCTCAGAGCTAACCACGCCCCCTAATCTTCTCAGGATGACGTTACACGACGGTTCACAGATGGTTCCGAATTTGGAGTCTGTTTGCAGCGTGCTCGAGATGGGACTACATTCGAGTAAGTTCGTGATTCTATATTCTCATGGAAGAATCTTGGATTTTCATAAGAAGGAGAAGGGGGAGGGGGGCTAAATCGTTATATCATTCATTGCCAAAATCAAGAATCAGTTAGAATCGGTTTATTAAGAGTCACAACATGTACACTGAAAATGCAGCAGCCCTGAAATTCTGAGTTGTTCAACTTACAATACAAACCATCCAAATTGCATCTTATTCAATACAAGTATTAACAAGATATATTTATTACGAGGCCAAAATTCACCATTTTCAATTTCTAAACATAGTGCATAATAAAAGGTTTAGTTATAATGATCGGTTATAACTTTGTTCTCATTTGAGGGAGGGGGAGCGTTTCAGGCCTCTCTGCATGTTTTATTTTTTCTAGAATCACCTAATAATATATTAATGAAAATATCATAAATATTTACTTCATGAACCTGTGACTCAGAGCATCGCCCCTCAATTTTTTTATATTTTTAAATCAATCAAAAAATCAATATGTTATCACAGTGATGCAGGCTCTGCTAGTGGTATAGGCAAAGTTTGACAAACAATACTGGTTGTATATAGCCCCTCATTATGATCTATCTTTACATCGATGATATTGATACAAATATAGAACTCCTAAAGAATATGCATTGTATTTTCTTATCTTCACAATCATGCATACGAGATTCAGCAGGCATAGTGCCCCATTTGGTATTGATACTTTTTAATACATCTATCGCAGCATGAGTGTTCAAAGAAGCGGCGTGACATCTGCATAATTACGCCGTGCTTTATCCGGTGTCAAAACTGAAACCAAGCAAGCTCTTAAAGAGTGACAAGTCGTTAATATAAACATTATTTTGGAAGACTGATAGAGTGAGATAAAGTGATATAAGAGAGGAGGGTAATTAAAAACTTCGGGGGAGTGTGGTGAGGGTTGTGGCGAAACCTGGCCTTGCAACCATAGAAGGGGCACTAGCGCCATGGAGGGGGCGTGGTAGTCTTACTAGGTGAATTTTATCATGGTATTGTGAGAGAACAAAGCGTTTCAAGTAAGGTGTGAGAGGCGGTTGTATTCTAATAGTCTTCTTAATTTGTGTTGCTCCATCCTCTACTACTCCCTCTCTCTCTCTCTCTCTCTCTCTCTCTCTCTCTCATTATCTCCCACTCTCTATCTCACTCTTTCTCTCCTTGCCTACCTCTGGTGTGTATGTGTGTTTCCCTCTCTATCTATGTCCGTCTCTCTCTCTCTCTCTCACTCTACTCGATTCCCTTATTTTTAAAAGAAAATATTGGGGGCACGTGCCCCATGCCCCCGTAGTTACACCACGAGGGTAGAGCTGTTCGGATAGTATATGGGGATTACCTTATAGGAGAAAGATTGAAAAGAGCATAAACATATACAAAGGGTGGGGGAAGGAAAATTAAGTGAGGAAAAAAAGGGCATATGGAAGTGAAGATTGGGGGGGGGGGGCAATGCGTAAGTGATGTTTAAAGGAAGATATAGAAAGAGACAATGTGAGATTTAAAAAAAAATGAAGGCAAAATTATGGAGATGGTAATAAGAAATATAGATTTGGTGAATTAAGACAGAAACAGAGTGATTGATAAAATATATTCAGGATAAGTAATTCAAAAGAGCAAAAGAGAAAGAAAAGACAGGGTAACGTCACGTCAAAGATTAGCATGCAGGAATGTCAAAATATAGAAGATAATGACTAAAAGAGACTCCTAACCAGAAACAAAAAGATCTAGGGAAGAACTGAATATCAAAAGGAAACTGGAGGGGAAACGGGGGAAGAACTACTGGAGCATTAAATGTAGACATACTCGTAATAATGATGGAAAGACGAAACTGCATCATTCACGCCCTGACAATCAAGCTGGCCTCCAAACCAGCAAATAACAAAGAGAGAGAAACAAGATGGATGAGTTAAACGATGATAAAAAGGACCATTAAAACGTCCACCGATCTTCTCCCTCCCCACATTTATTTTCAAAATGTCTGGTTTTGGTTTTGCTTCAGACAGCTGCAGCGCCTTTTAATTACAACAGACAGACGACACGTATAGATACTACACATAGACTATATAATTTTGCTGCATATATGGGTGTACGAGACATATTCAGTGTGATCTTTAAGATCAACCTAAAACTAACTACATACACGATGATTTATATAAACATGGCACCCACACTGTAGAATTGTTAGCGTTTGTTTACTAACATGTTTTTGTCCCACAAATTCAAACAAATGCATGTTTAGGTGTTAGTATTCAAACACTTTAAACGCAGGCAAGTAGCACGTATTGTTAAACAATTAGTTTATCCGCTTGTTAGCAAACGGTTGTGTCTCGTACT
Source organism: Strongylocentrotus droebachiensis (assembly GCA_035222895.1). Classification (NCBI taxonomy): domain Eukaryota; kingdom Metazoa; phylum Echinodermata; class Echinoidea; order Camarodonta; family Strongylocentrotidae; genus Strongylocentrotus; species Strongylocentrotus droebachiensis. The sequence goes on from JAVYIG010007770.1 coordinate 88,386, forward strand.
GTTAGATATGTAACGGTTTATCATCGCTGTAAAATTGGTCAAGATAAGAAGCGTTTGTCTAGACACGCTGATGCTAACAGTTCACAAGCACTATTTTCAGAAACAATTGGTTGAATCGTTTGAACACAAACACATACTAATTGGTCAATTAAGAGTGCAGGCACTGTAAAACACAAGAACGATTAACAATAGTCATAATGGAAAACAGACTTATTTTTATTGTTCAGGCTTCGCCAAACGTCCTAGAGTTGCATGCCCCATTTCTCCCGTTATTGCATTAAACAATTGAGATTAAAAACATCATTGTTAGACCGACATAGCTCAGTACTTTTGCTTACTCAATATTATTCACAAAAGTCATTGACTGAAAACGGAGAAAAAATTATATTGGAGAAAAGAATTAAAGTACCTTGCATTTGAAGAAGAAAAACAAGCATTTGAACAACGTGGACAAGGGACATTAAAAGGCCTTCTTCAACCTTGTTGAATCAGAATCATTATGGGACCCCCCCCTAATTATCAAGCGAGGATTTAGAAGGAAAACATAATGATAAGTATTCACACAAAACATAGCTTGAAATGTACACCATGTAATATTGAAGCCACCTCATAACTTCAACATGAATAATATGTATACATTAGTTAAATGTACATCAATTTCTACAGAGCAAAAGATGATTTAGGGTCTTAACTATGTTTAACTTTCATTTATCATTGTTTTGTTTTTCATAACTATTTCAGATTTTCTTCCGGCATTTGATAGTCTGGAATCGTTAAATCACATCACTGAATTGGAGCACCTTCATGCCAGAGACATCATGAGCAGTACATCAACGAGATCAGGTACGTACCCCCTCCTACCACTCTCATACGCACTAGACCTGCACCCCTCGTACCCCTCTGACACTCCCTAGCATACCCCTCCTACAAAGAAAACCCCTCTTGCCTTTAACACCCACTTGCCCATTACCCCTCCTACTACTCCCAAACTCCCTGGTTCTGCACCCCTCGTACCACCCAAAGGCTCCCTAGCATACTCCTCCCACACGGTACACCCCTTTTGTGATTAACACCTACCCTCCTACCACTCTCAAACCTCTGTACTGGTCCTATATTACCTCTCTGATCCTATACTAGCTCTTGGCTCTAACTTTGACTGGCCACCATCTGACTACTGAATTCATTCATTGTCATAGGCTTAATACTGACTGCAGTGGGCAATTGGTTAACTTAATAAATGTTTAAAAAGGGAATGTAAAGGGGCCGCCCCTACTAGCATTATTGCTATCTTGTGGTAATCTAGATTTGCAATGTGTACTTTATTACGGTCAAGTGTGGTGTACTAAAGTTCTTCCTTGGATCTGGTGGATAATTGATCCAGTTGTTTAAGCTGTTTAATCACTGTCAGTTGTTAGGTCACATTATGAGTACCGTATACTCAAAACAATATTGTGTTTTTAAGTTACCAAATCCATCCATAAAACCATTGTAAGTGGACCCCCTTTTAAGAAATATTTAAGTGTCTTTAACATTTTCGCTTGATGTTGACGTTATCGGCATAGCAGTTCTCATGTATACAAGGACTTATTATGAGAATGACACATACTGTTTTAATTAAATTAGACATATATTAGATGGATTTCACTATCGCTATAGTTTTGATTTATGATATGATTGTTTTTCACCACACAAGTGGAATAAAAACACGATTAGGTGAAGCAATGTTGTTTTGGTATTAACTTTCGTTTTAAATGTATTTAATTTCACTTTCTCTTTTGTATTTCTCTTTGGCTTTCTCTGTCTCTGTCTCTGACTCTCTGTCTCTGTCTATGTCTCTCTCTGTCTCCCTCTGTCTCTTTGTCTGTCTCTCTCTCTCTCTCTCTCTCTCTCTTTCTCTCTATCTCTCTCTCTCTATGTCTTTCTGTTTGACTATCTATCTTTCTATCTATCTATCTATCTCTTTATTTCTGTCTGCTTCGAATACATCTTTCCCTTTCAGATGACATGTTCGATGATAATGACAGTGGCTCAGATTGGCCCGGTATTTACATCGATGACAACGATGGTAAGTTTCGGTATTATGATGTACTTTACAAAATTCCTAGGAGTGATGAGGGTGATGGTGATGATGATGATAATGATGGTGATGATGATGACTGGCGATGATGCTGATGATGAAGATAGTGATGGGGATACTGATGATGATGATGAAAGTGATGATGTTAATGATAATGATGATGATGATGATGAAAGTGATGATGATAATGATGATGATGATGATAATGATGATGATGATGATGATCATGATAATGATCATGATCATGATTAAGATCACAATAATGATGACGACGATAATGATGATGCATGTGATGGTGATGATGACGAAGATGAATGCAGTATCTATGTTGGTGATGGTGATTCCAATAATTTCCCCACATTACTGTCAACATCTCCATCGCTATACCACGTTCTCCATCCATCTTCCACTATTCTCTCAATAGACACCATTGTTCCCAGCCCAACCCCATCCCCTCCATTCGATGCTCCCTACTTCTACGAGTCTCCAGACCTTACCACTATCGACAGTCTGCTCGTCTACCAAGAACCAGCGAAACCCGAGAGAAGGAAATACAGCTCTATCAGTACTGAAGGTAAGCTGATTATGAATTTGTTGTCTTCCGCCTGGTCCAACGACTCTTTGATTTGCAGGCATATTGGTCATATGTTGGTCCTACGGCCTTCCATCGTCCTTCCATCGATCTAATGGGCTGTGGTACCTGAGAGACTGTAATGACTTCTAGGACTTTGAGGTCTTGGGTAAATGGGATATGAAGCTAGTGGGTTGTGGACCAAAGTGTTGTAGGACCAATTTTCTTCAGTCCGAATGAATATGATGTTAGACTAGTGGGATTGGGGACTAATGAGTTCCAGAAAAAAAATGGGATATAGGACCAATGGTATGTGGGACCAGTGAGTTGCAGGAATAGTAATGGGCTGGAGCACCTAAGGGCGGTGGGACCAGTTTTCTGTTGGATCAGTGGTTTCTGGGACCATTGATTTTAGGGTCCACACTGCTGCATGGCCAATGGGAGGGAGGACCAGTTTGCTTACGAACAAATGGGGCATAGGACCAATGTCTGTGGGACCAAATGGATGATGGCACCAGTTTTATGTAGAAATCCATGGTTTCTGGGACCATGACTGTGTAGTGGTGCCATGATCGTAGGACCAATGGCTCTTGGACCATTGTACTTTGGAACTAATAAAATGTATGACATTACAGGATAAACACCTCTGCATATGAAGTAGTAGACTCTCATAAAATCTTTCTAAATGTGTATAGGGAAAAATCCTAATATATCCAGGTTATCTGGATCACAAAATGTAAACAGAATCACATAACATCTGAAAATCATCTTCCTGTCATATGAATTAATAATAATTTGAATAGAAAGCGGTATATTATTGAATTTGGCCCATGTATAAGCTCTTCTTATATTTTAGTTTGGCCAACATATGTCAATACGAGATTCTGCACGATTATGCATGTTATGTTGTGTAATTTTAATGTTTGATATTGTGTAATAAAGGAACCATGTCAAAGGGGAAAACAGAATTAAAAAGAATAATTAGCACAAAAGAGCAAATTTAGCAGGTCTACAAAATGCTTTCAGTTTAAAATGGTTCATAATCTAGAAAGGAAGAGACAATAAAGTTAAAAATAGCAGGATGAATTTTTGATAAGTTGGGCATTTTTGTATAGAAACTTGTCTTTGTTGCATGTTTCTGTGAAACTCAAGGAGACAAAATGTGCTTAATATAAAAAAAATACCCAATATATCATTACAAGCAAATATTTACTTACCCGATTTAGAATAAAACACACAGTTTATATCAAACACCTATACGATAATGTTTAAAAAAAAGGTAAAACTAACTATTCCGGAACGAGGAAAATATATATTGATTCATTGGTGTTATTCTTGGCATTTCGGGAAGATAATATTTGTATTCTAATACTTTGGCATTTGCTTTCGTTGCATGTGTAGAAATAGTGTAGGAATAACCGATGTGTGCATGTATATCATTATTATTGAAAAATACCGATTTGAAATAATTGTGTTGCATCGGTATAATACGACAATTGCTATTTCTTTGAATGCGGGGGCGTTTGAAAACCTAGGGAAATAACTTGGTCAGGTACGGTTCCAAATTCTATTGAAACAGGGACTTGCTATCAGAGTGGACTTTAGGAAATGACAAAGGTTTTGAAAATAGTTCAACTTCTTTGAAATGTAACCGCCCGTTAAATTATGTTCTTTATCATTATTTTTTTTTTTTATCTATAGTATATATATTTCATTTATTATAGCTGAATCAACAATTGAACTTCATATTGAATTAGGGAGTTCTAGCCGTGTTTGTACCGATCGTGTTCGATAATCTCCATAAAATATTATCGTCTTCCTGATATTTCCTCATATACCATCATTTCTATATAAAAGATATAGTTGATTTCATGTCAGTTAAAGTTCAATTCTCATTGATCAATCCTTTTTCCTCACACTCTTCCGCCTTTATCCTCTCTCTCTCTCTCTCTCTCTCTCTCTCTCTCTCTCTCTCTCTCTCTATATATATATCTCTTTCTCTCTCACATTTTACAAGCTCTGCTTTTCAGTGGATCCCTCCATTTCCACAGGTCTATCTTTACAAAACTTCCAAAAACTATTATACTGGATATTTATGTATACTTTCTATTTCATAACGTTAAACCATGTAAAATGTATTATATTATTGAACATTGAATTGTATATCTGATTTTGTGTGTGTTAGTAATTACTGTTCTGTTGGAAATGAAAAATAAAAATGAAACTGAGACACTCTCTATCTCTTCCTTTGCACAGAATCCATACAGTCTGACAGTGGCAGCGAGGGCGGACGCTGTACCCCTCTCATTATACCAACCAGACCGTTCCACAGTCATCACAGTTCCAACAAATCAAAATCAGGTAACACATCACCCCCTTCTTCTATAGCTTTTAACCAAAAATGGGTAACACATCCCCCCTTCTTCTAAAGCTTTTAACCAAAAATGGGTGACACATCACCCCCTACTTCTATAGCTTTTAACCAAAAATGGGTAACACATCAACCCTACTGCTATAGCTGTTAACAGAAAATGGGTAATACATCACCCCCTTCTTCTATAGCTTTTAACCAAACATGGGTAATACATCACCCCTACTGGTATAGACATGAGAAAGATGGAGGAATGTAGGGAGGGAGAGGAGGGGGAAAGAGACATGAATAGGCAGGTAGAGGGGAGGGGAGGGGAGGGGAACAGAGAAACAAAGAGAGAGAGAGAGGAAGATAGATAGATATTTAAAGAGAGAGAGAGGAAGGGAGAGGAAGAGAGAGAGAGAGAGAGAAGAGAAAGAGAGAGAGAGAAAGAGAGAGAGAGAGAGAGAGAGAGATTAACGTGATCATGGCTGTATAGCTCTTTTCCATATCATTATTTTCACGATTCTGTCTTTCAATCTATCCTCCAACCTTCTCTTCTGTCTATCCTCCTCACAGCGAGCAGGACGCACAACTACCAGAGACGCATCATCACCAAGAGCCTGGAAGAGCTCAGGGAAGAAGGATCAAAGCCACTCTTTCGGATCACCATCATCACCCCTCATCGTCATCGACATCGTCGTCGAGTTCGAGCATTGAGAAGAGAAAAGCGAGGTCCGGCCCCAGGAAGAGGCTCTCTGGCGAACTCGGAGAGAGGGGAGTCAACAGAAGAAAAACAGAGCAGGAAAGCAGGTCAGTACTACCTTAAGGAATGCTCCCCCAGGGAGTGGAGATTGTGCACACATTGTGTGCGGGAAAGCACTGAAATCCAATGACCGGGTAATAGTATATTTGTAAAGCGCTTAGAGACATTTGTAAATATTATTATTATTATTATTAAGGAAGTTTGTTTGTTTGATTCACTTTAGAACGACGTTGCTGCATTACTGTTGATAACGAAACTTTGTTTGGAGAGAATAGTAATAAACAACGAGATTAATGAAAACAATATCAATTTTATGTAGAAGTAAATGATGAAGAAGAAAAAGACAATCAAGTGGAGAAAGAGGAAAGGCAACAGATTGAACTAAAAAATAGAAGAAGAAGAAGAAGAAGAAGAAGAAGAAGAAGAAGAAGAAGAAGAAGAAAGAAAAGAAGAAAGAAGAAAGAAGAAGAAGAAGAAGAAGAAGAAGAAGAAGAAGAAGAAGAAGAAGAAGAAGGAAAAGAAGAAGAAGAAGAAAAAGAAGAAGAAGAGGAGGAAGAGGAAGATCAAGAGGAAGAGGATGAGGAAGAAGAATTAATGCAACACAAGGAATAGAAAAGGAAAAATGAACCCAAAAAAAGAGGGAAGCTAAGAAAAGATGCAGGGTAAAAGAATGAGGATTTTTATAAATGTAATTGTCTTCTAATTAACCATCATCTCTCTGCATTTGTTTTCCATGGTTACAGTGAAAGGAAGTCATCTTTGGGAGTTCATCCTTAACATCTTAAAGAACGAGGCTTACTGTCCTCAGTACATCAGATGGGAGGATAAGGAGAGAGGAGTCCTTCCGGATCGTCAACTCCAAGGTGGTGGCCAACATGTGGGGGGGACATCAAGAACAATCCACGGATGACGTATGAGAAAGCTGAGCAGGGCAATGAGGTGAGGCCTTCCCCCCCCTATCAGGACCCCCCCACCCCCCAATCCTCCCCCCACCCTCCTTCTCCCCTTAACCAACACTCGCCCCCAATACCAACAGATTCAACTCCAAATCGATCGATATAACTAGGCAATTCTTTGTAATGTAATTTTCCCACCGGGCGGTCTGGTCCCGTTTCACAAATCATTTTTTCAATGACAAAATGACAAAAAGGATAGACAAATCTGCTGATAACCAATTAGAAGCAAGGATTTCAGTAGCTTAGAACAAAAAACTGTCATTTGTAAAGTTGGACTTAACAATTATGGAAAGCCGTTAGCACCTTTGAAAATATTTTTCTAAAAGTTATTTTAAAAGGCATACAATGTTGATTCAAATCATTCATATTTTCTATTATCGAGGAGATTTCATGTTCTCGATGTGGAATTTATAAATATTCTAAAATACTTGAATTTTTCGCTTTTTAATATATTTCAAAATAAGGCTACAAATGGCTCTCCATAATATTTAAATCGAACTTAGAGTTTAAGTTCGACTTCGAATCTTTGTAAAAACCACCCCCCTGAACATATTATACAACAATTAATCTATTTCAATGGTTGTTCATTTCATTGTTTTATGATAAACTTTATTATTAATGGCAGGAGTAGGTTATCATTATTTTTTTTCCCCTCCGTTGTTCCTTTCTACAGGTACTACTACAAGAGGGAGATCCTTGAGCGGGTTGACAAAGCTCGACTCGTCTACAAGTTTCGGCGAGAAAGCCGAAGGATGGAGAAAGGTCATTGCCGATGAGTGAAAAGACTTGTAAACCATGACAACCGCTTCCAGTAATAAACGCCCTTGTTGAAACGGCGACGGTGAAGCTAGAGATGAAGAGGCGAAAAATGACGCCTGCATGTCTATGAGGTTGGATTCCGTCATCTGTACTTGAAACCCTTGAGTGACCCTTTCTGCGGGATTGATTTGAGAAGAACTTTTTTTTTGGAAAGGAACAAATGAAAATACTAGAACCTTGGCAGATAGTTGCCACAAGCATTCAAGTCTTCCAACTTATGTGATTATGGCAGAACTTGCTCAATAATTACATTGTCCTCATCGTCAAAGAACAATTTAGCTCTTCCAAACTTATCTACCTGTCTGAGAGATGATTCTCCAAACCATACCATAACTTGTATCGGTTTATAGGGACCAAAAGGAAATAAACATTATGCCTTCAAATATCTCATTGATTATTTGGCTCCACCCAGAATAGCAAGTCTTCCAAAATATCTCAGTTCATTCCAAGAACATAGAATATTTAGATGTTCAGGTGTTCAATTATTCGTGGCCGAAGTAATTCAGAAGTGGTATGCCAAAAATCATCATTCCATCTTGTTTCAACCAGAGAATAAAAAGTATATTCTAACCATGTCGGTTGCGCGGGAACTTTACAGAAATAGACAGGCCTGTACGACAAAAAAAATACCCTTCCAACCAAATTTTGATTAATATGCCATCAAGATTAGTCCTGGTAATCAAGTCTTCCAACTTTTGCGAACATGTTTTCATTTTCTTTCAATTCCAAGCACTCCATAGAGTTTTTTGGCATGGCACGTATTAAAGTAAAACCTGTCTATAGCAACCACCCAAGGGAAACACAAAAAGTGGTCTTTGTATACAGGTTCCTTTAGTAGGCTTCATATTTCAATGAGAAAACCATTTTCAAGGGAAAACAAACAAAATGTCTTTGTAGACAGGTGGTCCCTTTAAGCAGGTTTGACTGTATCTCATAAAATCGGAGGATTTCTGCTGGACACAATTGTTTCGCTTTCTGTTAGAAAAAAAATGTTAGGAAGTGGCTTTGATTTATCCTTTGATTTGGACTCTCAAAGTATCCACACTTGAGATTCTCGGTATGCAATGTCATTATGATAACTAGTCATAGTTTCCTGAAATTGCTTTTCAATGGGGAAAAAAACCAAGAAAAAAATGAGTCACCGTTCTATAGAAATTGATACGCTTTATAACGGAAGACGCTCTATGAGTCTATGTATATATAACATACTTTAAGTTGTAAATAATATTATCATGACCATGTATATATGTATATGTCTCGAAAAAAAGAAAAAGATAACGAAAAAGGAGTTACTATATTGTCCCATACGAACAGCACTATTTTTTTTCACTTTCTTAAAACATGTACAGGATTTGTGATCAGTAGTATATGTATGTTGATTAGTTTTTACATGTGCGGATTGATAGTAGCACCACTTGTTTCTTGTTTACATTTGGTTGTACTGTAAAGTTTTAATACATGTATGTGTTTCTGCAAATTAAGTACGTATATACTCTCTACTGCAACCGGTGTTCACGGATAACTCCGAT
>JAVYIG010007771.1:0-97440 GCA_035222895.1 Strongylocentrotus droebachiensis
CCCTCCAGTTTTCGGCCGATTGGTTGGATGCATGGTAAAATACCTTTAAAATACATCGCATAATAGCATATCACATATCCAGGGCTCAAATAATTTTTTGTCCACGGGGGCTCTTCCCAAAATAAAAGAGCCCCCGTGAGCCTTCTCACGGGGGCTCTTTTAGTACTGACGGGGGCTCTTTTTATACAAATTTCTATTGAATTGGTATCCATGATACTTCTCAATTCTTTGCTATTTCATCATAATCATTTATTTAAGTCAGCATTTTCCTCTTACAAAGTTCTCTCCATTTCTTCCCGTTCTGCAAATTATTTCCTCCTCATTATTCGGAGCAACCTTATTTACATTCTTTCTTTACTTTAAGTCTTTACCCAGGGGTGGATTTAGCTTTTAGCTAAGGGGGGGGGTGACCAATGACGATGCAAAGCATCGTCCACGAGCCGGCGTAGCGGCGACGCGGATTTTTTTTTTGGGTGCTATTTTGAACCCCCGTAAGTGTGGGTCTGGACACATAATGGCGTTTTTCTATGCACATCACAATTTCACTTGGCAGCCCGCTGAGGGGCGGGGGGGGGGGGGGGGGGGGGGGGGGGTAACCTGGTACCATATCCTTCCACAACATCTTTGGTCTTCCTCTTCTTTTCAATATTGATTTACTGTTCGAAGTTCATTATCTGGTCTTTTGAAATCACCAGATTTCAGAGGATTCACGCTTTTCACAACGAATAACTTGGTCTGGATCTACAACGTGGCAGTCTCTATAGTCTCTAGACACCGCCAAATTCGAGCAGCTAGAAATCTTGCACGCTAATCTAAGTTCCATTTCATTGGTTTAAGGTTCATGAAAATTCAAACTCAATATTGTGTTAAAGTTATATCAGAAAAGATAATCTTTATTTTATAATTCCACGGGGGCGATTTTTAATTTTGCAATCGCCCCCGTGAGCAACCTGACGGAGGCGATTATGTAGCTCACGGGGGCGAATCGCCCACCGCCCCCGTGTATTTTGAGCCTTGCACATATCCCACACATACATGTACCATACCATTTAATGCCAGAGTCTCTGAAGAACCACATTTGCAATGGAAAATATATCCTAAAATATCACATTTTAGCGATGTAATCGGCGGTCCCGCTACCCAAATCTGAAAAATTGAGTATCTTACGCGTGTCTGTAAGAAATATGGGTATCATAAAATGAGCTTTATATCAAGTATTTTTCAGATTTAGAGCCCGATTTTGTTCGAGTCGCAAGCTCAAAATTATCTCATTGCATGTATTAAATCAATGCAGCCGGACACCGCAATGCACACACGATATCTCTGTCTAACTCAGATTCCAATTTCCGATCAACGCAGTGCTAGTTTTCGACCTGGCGAGCACCGGGGAGCTCCGGCGTGGGATACCTGCTCCGCCCGCTTGTGCTATAGATCAGCGCGAAAACGTGCGGCGGGTGTGAGCGCTTCCTATTGACTTTGTACATGCGGTCGAAAACTGGCTCGCTATGTCGACAACTGCCTCCGAAACAGTGAAAATTGAAATGAATATTGTCATGGCAATTCGTGATTTTTTTCTGGGATTCTTTTTTTGTTTAAATAATAAAAATATTTGCTTCATGATTTGAACAAGAAATGATAATAAATAGGAAGTAAAGAGTCCAAAAAATAGGATTTTGTCGTAAGTGGCCGAAAACCCCCTTCTTTAACTCTAGATCTAGGCTAGACCAAAAGCTTCAGTCTCTCTAATCCACTGTTCCACTGAGACTACGTCTGGCTCCACTAGACCTCCGATTATAGAGACTGAAGATTGTCCTATCGGGACTGTACGGAACCAATGGTTCGGTTCGGCAGGACCGTGTAGTGGTTCAGCCTTAGCCACTACGGCTCTGGCGCCATATGCGCGTAAGTCCCGCATTAGGCGACACCCGCGGTAGTTTCCGCGGGCGTGTTTATTACTGGGAACATCAGATTGGACCTGAGACTGCACGCGACAAGTACAAACATTGTTGATTGCTCGTCTCTTCTGTCTACTGTCTACTGTCTTCTGTCTACTACTTCTACTAGCATCTCGTGGAGCTCCACTCGTCGGTATAGCTTCGAGCTTCGACGGTACAGCTTCGAGTACAGTTAGTTCTGCAGTTTATGGTAGGACTAATCCTTATTCTAGTCGTTTATATGGTAGTTAAGATTTAGGCCCAGTAAGATAAGTTATATTCCGCTCCGGCTCTACAATGCGTAATCGTTCTTTTCGGACTTGCGCGAGATATTTTTTTTGTAGCACACGTGTGGGTGACGCCATCTTGTTTTCATTCACTCGTGTACTTAAGGGATTTTCAATTTTGGTAAATTAATTCGTGGGGCCTTGTAAGCTTGTTTATTCCCCGTTTGTAGTTGGTTACTGCTGTAGATTAGTAGTTTAGGGACTCGTAGGGTATTTTTAGTGCTGTATTCCGATTTTTGGGTACTCATTTCCGTGTTTTGGGGATAATTTTTTGTGGTCGCACACATGTCCGTGCCGCCATCTTGAATACGTTCACGTGTGTGTTGAAGGATTTTTTTATTTTTGGAACTTTTTTCGTAGAGCCTTATAAGCTCTTAGTTTTTCATTTCTTGTCTGCTTGGGGTTGTAGGATAGTTTTTTAGGGACTCGTTGGTATTTTTTCGGCCGTATTTCGATTTTTGGCATCGGTTTCGGTCATTTTTTTTGTACTTAAATTTGCCCACTTTTTCTACTCACTAGACTGGTTGTACAGCCGTTTTTTGTAGTTGTGATCCTCTCGCCAGAGTTTTATACTGTGGAGATAATTCCACGGTGTTCTTTTTCGGTGAGGTATAGGGTCGTTTAAGTAGAACTTAGTAGGCTCTAATTAGACTAGTTTCAGCCCTCTCGCCGAAGTATTATTACCGTGGAGATAATTCCACGGTGTTTTTCGGTGAGGTATACTATGGGTATAGGGTTGTTTAAGTAGGAGTAGAGTAGTAGTAGTGAGTAGGAGTCATTAAATTAGTTTCAACCCTCTCGCCGAAGTATTATTACCGTGGAGATAATTCCACGGTGTTTTTCGGTGAGGTATACTATGGGTATTAGGGTTGTTTAAGTAGGAATTTTTTAGTAAGAAACTAAGTAAGATTATGAAAGAAACTAAGTAAGTTATTAAGTAGGCAATAGGTCTTTCCTGTAAGAAACTAAGTAAGTAAGCAAGTATTTTCCTTAAGAAACTAAGTAAGTAAGCAAGAAGTATTTTCCTTGAAGGAACTACGTACGTTAGTAAGTAAGCAAGAAGGAGGGATTGTTGGGTACGAATGTTGTTTTTCTTTCTTCATTTGGTTATATAATCGTTGCTGGTTTACAGCTGGTTATGGCCACAGAGAAGGTTAAGGTGAATTATGGGACTGAAGAGGCCTTACTGGCCGTTGTGGATAGAACTAAGTCCCACAAGATTCTGACGTGGAGGGAGCAGTGTGGGAGCTTAACGGAGGAGTTATTTTTGCAGTGTCCTCGTCTCCATGAAGCTAAGGACCTGTTGCATCTATTTGATTTTGAGCCTTATAGGAAGGCGGATCGGGCTGAGCAGGCACAGGGGGAGGGGGTGGGGACTGAGCTAACCCAGACTGAGCAAACCCAGTCGGTCCCGAGTCCCGAGTCCCGAGCCCCAATTCCGGATCCTGTTCCCTATAAACATACAGTGTACCCCCCGCCTTCGGGTGGAGGCCCAGCTGGGCCTATAGCCGGGTCGGCGGCTGAATCACAAGTTAGGAGCTCGCCGCAACCGGCCGAGCCCTCCCCAGCCGAGCCCTCCGCCGACTACTGGCTTAGGGAAGATAGGACTCTACCTTCCAGGGAACCCCCACAGAGTAATTATGGTTATCCCCCTTCTAGGGGATCCCCTCCTACCAATTCTGGTCCGTTTTCCGGTCCCCCACGTGATAGTTATGTATATCCTCCTTCTAGGGAACCCCCTCCTACCAATTCTGGTTCGTTTTCCGGGGTCCCCCCACGTGATAGTTATGTATATCCTTCTTCTAGGGAATCCCCTCCTACCAATTCTGGTCCGTATTCCGGGGTGCCCCCACGTGATAGTTATGTATCTCCCTCTACTTGGGAATCCCCACCAGGGCCGCAGGGGCGCCGAGATTGGCCCCCTCGTCTGCCAAGGTCGCTTAGTTTCGATGGGAGGACTAGTTGGCATTCCTTTCTCAGGAAATTTACAAGCTATGCTGCGTCGTGCCAGTGGAGTCCGAGGGAGTGTTTGGATGCTCTAGGCTGGTGTCTGGAAGGGTCTGCGTTGGATTGTTTTTCCAATCTTCGGGATATGGGCACTGAGTCGTATTACCCGATGTTGACAGCGATGGGGCGTCGGTTTGGGGCTACCCGATTTCAGGAGGAGGCCATAGCCGAGTTTCGGACGGCTCGCCAACTCCCGGAGGAGTCCCTCCTTGGGTGGTCCGACCGGCTCCAGGCTTTGTTTTGTGAAGCTTTTGGGTCTGACCAAAGGGGTGACGGCACTCAGATGGTATTGCAGCTATGCCAGGGTTGTACGGATAAGGCGGCGGGTTTGACCGCTCTGAATAAACGCCCGAAGTCCGTTGAAGAGGCCCTGGAGGCCATCAGGTGGGCACAACACACTGAGCGTGTTGTGTACGGGAGCGAGCCCCGCCGTTTATATCCAGCTCCTCGGCAGCAGGTGCAGCAGACTTGCCTGTACAATCAGGAGGCAGAGAGTTATGATACAGTTGAGGAGCCGGGAATTTATCGGTATAGGCAACCCTATCGTTCCCCAACAGTTTCCACAGGTCGAGATGTTCCCCGTCCGGCTCCTGTGGAGGACCGGGGGAAGGACATTTATGATACAGTTGAGGAGCCGGGGATTTATCGGCATAGGCAACCCTATCGTTCCCCAACAGTTTCCACAGGTCGAGATGTTCCCCGTCCGGCTCCGGCGGCGGACCGGGGAATGTCAGCACCCTTCTTGAGGTTCAAGGGAAGGACATAGGCAGTCTGAAGGTGGACATGAGTGGAGTGAAGAAAGAACTCTCCAGTTTGAGGACACGCATGGACAACATGGATAGTATGTTGGCGGAAGTCTTGAAGACTGTTAAGTCTTTGGAGGCTTCTATGCTGTCCCATGCCTGCTCTCTATCTCCCGTGGCTGAAGTTCCGGAAAACCTGGAGGGGTCGGAGAGCGAGGCCGATCTCCGATCTGGAAACCAAGAGGCCTACAATCAGTGAATACTAGTGTAAATAATGTTAGTGACCCGCCTGACTCTTCGGTCGGTCCCTTGGACAAAGTAAATAATGTTAGTGACCCGCCTGACTCTTCGGTTGGTCCCTTGGACAAGGTAAATAATGTTAGTGACCCGCCTGACTCTTCGGTCGGTCCCTTTGTCAAGGTAAATAATGTTAGTGACCCGCCTGACTCTTCGGTCGGTCCCTTTGTCAAGGTAAATAATGTTAGTGACCCGCCTGACTCTTCGGTCGGTCCCTTTGTCCAGGTAGTTAATGTTATTGTCGGGGGGGAGGAGGTACATATGTACTATGGAACGGATTCCAGGGCAGCCTGTATCCAGGGAGTTTGTGTCGCTAGGACGACCGTGGTGCCCCCTTCTAGTGGGAAGCGGGTGAGATGTAGGGTTGTTGGGAGTCCAGGGCTCCAGAGTAAGGACCTTTCCCTTTTCCAGCCCACCCACAGGCTCCCATTTTGGATTCCTTGGATCGTGTTTGATCGGGGAAAATAACATATTTGTCTTAAATATATATTATGGTTCACTATCAAAGCCATTCACAACGGCTCGTCCGCAAGGACATGGTGCCGGTTCCATTTTGGATTCCTCGGATCATGTTTGATCGGGGGAAAGAACATGTTTGTTATATATATTTTAGTTCACTTTTGTTTACAGAATATGATTATGTTTTGGGGGAGTAATTCCTCTGGATCTGCTTGATGGTGTTGTGGGCCTGGGTGCCCTAAATGATATCAGGAACTTGCCGGCAGTGGCTATTGTGCCCCCGGGGGCCGAGTGGCCCAGAGAATGTAATCTTATTTTGTTGAAGTGTTTTCACCTTCTATATCATTTTCCATCTGATTTCAGTGATCTGCTTTTATCATTCTAATACTTCTTATATGCACCGTTTGGACCTGCCTGTAGGGAGCCGTTTGGCTCTCATGTGGGACTGCCCAGTTTCTGGACATTGTACCATCCAAACTGCACTTGGGGAATGGGGAGCCATTGGGCTCTTCCCTTTTCTGCACACTTATTGCCATTCATCGTTTATGTTGATCACTCACTCTCATGCTCGGTCACCTTGGGAATTTAATGTAATGCCCCGGTTAATCCCTTATGCCCGTGCCAAGACGTTTTGCAATTTGTCATTATGTATAACCGGCACGGTAAGGGTTAACTGGTATATTTCTGTTTCTTTATGACTGTAATGCCCCGGTTAATCCCTTACGCCCGTGCCAGGACTGCTATTCTTTGTCATTTACACGTGACACCGGCACGGTAAGGGTTAACTGGTATATTTCTGTTTGTAACCAGAATGGAAACTATTATGGCTATGGGATTGGGTCTCTATACACATGTATTTTTCATAATATTTCCGGTACCAAATTTTGGAATACAGTATATTTTCAGGTATGATAAAGGCGCCCGCCCTCTGGAAAGGCCAAGACTTCACCGGTGCTGGCAGGGAGGGTCCTTGACCCATCCGCCAGCGGGAACGGCGTGACCCCGCACTGCGGTACGGGAGTAGTTTTAAGTTAGTTTTAGTTTAGTTTTAAGTTGGGCTTTAAACTCATTAAGTGGGGAATAATGTAGTGGTTCAGCCTTAGCCACTACGGCTCTGGCGCCATATGCGCGTAAGTCCCGCATTAGGCGACACCCGCGGTAGTTTCCGCGGGCGTGTTTATTACTGGGAACATCAGATTGGACCTGAGACTGCACGCGACAAGTACAAACATTGTTGATTGCTCGTCTCTTCTGTCTACTGTCTACTGTCTTCTGTCTACTACTTCTACTAGCATCTCGTGGAGCTCCACTCGTCGGTATAGCTTCGAGCTTCGACGGTACAGCTTCGAGTACAGTTAGTTCTGCAGTTTATGGTAGGACTAATCCTTATTCTAGTCGTTTATATGGTAGTTAAGATTTAGGCCCAGTAAGATAAGTTATATTCCGCTCCGGCTCTACAACCGCGATGAATGAGATATGCTAAGAGATTTTCACTCTTTACATCCTCATACATGCTGCAATATTACAATAATTAGAGTCTAATTATAAATAACATATATATAGCTTATTTGACTTACGATAGC
This sequence comes from Strongylocentrotus droebachiensis, assembly GCA_035222895.1. Classification (NCBI taxonomy): domain Eukaryota; kingdom Metazoa; phylum Echinodermata; class Echinoidea; order Camarodonta; family Strongylocentrotidae; genus Strongylocentrotus; species Strongylocentrotus droebachiensis. The sequence continues at coordinate 7,311 of JAVYIG010007771.1, forward strand.
TTGCTCATTTAGATCCTAAATTAATTGGTTTTAGTTGATGAATATTCATTTTTTCTTTTCGAACGTCCAATAGCTACCGTAGCTATGTACGAGTCAGCCCGGCTTGACCAACGAACTCCCACGAAACGAGTGCTCTGATTAGCCATTGGCTATGTTTTGGTAGGTGGACCTGGAAATATATCGGCCGCCGGGTAATATTTCAAATGCATGAACGTACTGCTTCGCGGTTCTGAGATACAAATTGGATAATTCATATAAGTAAGCCCGTAAATTATGTATTTAATATTAAGTTATCAAATTTTGATAACTGTAATTAGGACAAATGACATACCAACCTAATTTACATCTGATTTAGAAATCAGAAAATTAGATCTAAATAAAGAAAATCGGGGGAGAAATGTCGGAAACGAAAAGATGTTCCGCTGTGGCTCTAAATTACCCCCACGGTACGAGATCTCTGGGTTACCATCTGTATTGGGGAATGACAACAAATGTCAGTTTTATTAAAGAAATGACCCAAATCAGATGGTTATTTCTGTCGAGATCTAGGCATAACTTACATTATTTTTCAATGATTAAGGCTTGGATTAACACACGCAGATTACAACGTATGGGGCAAAGAAATAGAGAGTGCAGTTAGAAATAGAATTAGACCAACCTTGTTTGCCTTGTCACATTGTCGTCCGTAATGATGAGCACCGGCTTTCAAAGCAGATGATGTAAGAGGAACTTCAGGAACATCAAGCTCCACTTTTGATGGCAAATTTACAACTTCAGGCATGATTCCCAGGCTCAATTTCTCACATTTGTCGAACTACAACTGCCGACTCAAGAGTGAACAAAATGTCGCCCTCTACAGTGAAAAACGGTATAAGCTACGAACTTATTTTTTTTGCTTGTGTTTACTTTATTATAATTTTTTATTATAATTTCATGCTCTTTTAGACTCCTAAATGTTTCTTAGGAGCAAATACTGACGTCTTGTATTATATGATTACGGTATAAATCATCAATAATGTATCAAAACACATTTCTTTACTTGTCTTTTAATTTCAGTTGGTCATAGTTAACTTATATACAAATCGTCAAATGATATAGGATAATGGAAATATATATTTTAAAGTGGGTAATATATAAAGAGGAGTAGAAGAAGCAAAAATGTAGCTGTGATTTTACAGCATATGATTTGGTAGCTGAATAAAAAAAAACACAACATCAACGAACAAACAATTATTGGTTGGTGAGACGCCTGAGTAATTTATATCAAGATCAATCGAGGTAATGAAAGAGACTATATTTAGTTGCAGAACTATAATAGCTCTTGCATGCTTTCTGTTTAAAGTCTGAAGTGATTTTATCAATGAAATGAAATTATAATTGGAACGTTTTCAAATCTGGTAGTTCATTTTATTTTTCTTACGGTACGTCACTATAAAATGCATTGGCTAAATAAAATCTCCACTATATGCCGCGTTTTCAGTCAACTTACAGTAGGCCTATGCTTCTTATATTTGCCCAGATGGCTAATGCAAAGTCACAGCTAAATGACGGAGTGTTCTTTCTTCAGAAATTGGTCAGTTTTTGAAACTTGGTGTTTGCTGCCCCACCTTCCCATGATAGAAAGAAAGAAAAAAATGTTCCCAACTGGAGATTGCCCTCTCTATATTTTTTGTCTCTCATGTCCTTTAATTAATGTGAGTTTTTTCTCCCTCATGCAGAAAAGTAACTCTGACGAGACAGCAGGGCCAGGGGTCACTTCAGCAATTAAAGCATCCCACCTTGCCCGATTTATACAAAAAAACCACGATGGTTATCTTATCTTCTCATGAAATCAATGACTTCTACATTTTCAGAACGTGTGGTTCATTTCTCCTTCTTTCTCTTGCATTGCAAGAATCTCGTCAGCCGCAAAATAAGAGAGAGGGAGAGAGAGAGAGAGAGAGAGAGAGAGAGGGGGGGGGGGGGGAGAGAGAGAGAGAGTTATTATACATCTCACTCTTAGATCCTAATCAAATGTAATTTAAACAATTTATTGCTACCGATCGATATCATTATTATAAAGTCAAATGCAAGAGTATAGATCGACAGTCAAATTTGTTTCAGTGGCCACCGGTCTATAGAGGCCACTGTAGACAGGTTAACTATACTTGATTAGAAAGTTTGTTAATTTGATGCAACTCTTCAAGAGATCAATATTTTCATCAAAAGAGAGAAACTGCTATCATGCATATAAAATGACCAAATACAGGTAGTGGAAGCAACATGTGCATGCATTGCTCTACTAATATGTTGTATGTTTCAATCAAATTATTACAAATGGGTACAAAACAAATGGACATTCACACATATTTTGTTTACTTTCGTGAAAATAAGCACTTTATTTGAAATACACTTCAATCGCAAGGTTGATAGTTTATATATATATATACAAAGCAATGAGAATAAGGACGATGTAACATATGGACGGACAGAAAGAGTACAATTCTTCTTCAAGGCACAATTCATTCAAAATAAATATTTATGCTTTGAATATAACAAATCATTTTTTTTTTCAATGTTCATGTAAGTAAAACATACAGAATTTGTGTATTGTTGAGATCAATAAGATTTTGAGACAGAAGTTTATTATGTACATTATAGTAAACAGAAAATAAACATACACATGCATACATTTATTACGAAACCCCTCAGGAATGTGCTGTAATCTATTTGACTACGGTATTCCCAAAATATCAATATTGAACCTGCACTCATGCAACAATGAATACCAATTTATTGGAATCGGACTTGAAGAAATTTAAGAAAAATTGACTTATAAGATTAGAAGAAAAAAAACTACTCACTGTGAGAGAGAACTTATATTAGAAATGCAACAATAATGGTAAAATATTGTGTAACAATTCATTTTTGACATTTTTACATTCAAAATAAGTTAATTATTAGTCTATAGAAGAATAAGAATTACAATGAATTCCAAACTATTACATATCAGTCATCAAATAAACAACATAAATTGGGTATATGAACTTTGTGAAATATCAATAAGATAATATCTTGTGCAGACACAATGGTTGAACATAGCCATGTATGGATATATAGATCACTTGGTAGTTGGTACTGCTATGTACAATTATTACCAAATGGAAACTTTTAATCAGCTGAATGTCAAATGAAGCTTCCATATATTTAAACACAAAAATCTCATATCAATATGCTAGCTATGCTCAGATTGTGAAACATTTCTGACTATAAAGGAAAATATAGTCCATTCTGCACTTCAATTGTATAGATTCTATAAATATAATATATACATTAACTTCAAATAAAAGCCCCCAAAAGAAGCTCTAATGAAGAGAATCAAGTTTAATAGCATAGTAGGTAGTATCCTTATGTACAGCATTAATCTTCAAGTACAGTTTCTCAGATAAAGACATAAATATTTAGGTTTCCCAGCTGGTTTACTTCTTTGCATCCTTGTTGCATTCAACATACTAATTAAAGAATTGTTTAGTGATACAAATCAACTCTGCTGTACTGCCATACAGTCTTCACCGACTTACTACAAATATATTTACACTTACATATGTTTATTCATAAATATTTTAAGGTCTGTCCATTCGCTGTTAAAAAATGGGAAAAAACATTATGTGAAAAGTTTTCCACCCTATTGATGAACAACAGCATTTGAATGATTCTGGTAAACACACGGCTCGTTGAACCCAATGAAAGACGATGCGTTTTGCATATCTGTTTATTGATAGCTCATTGAAGGCAGGACACGAGTAAGGCATTAAATGTAGATATTTCTTACATTATTTCCTCTTGAAAGACGACATATTGTTATTCAGATGATAATGCATAGATATCAAGTTATTGGAAAAGAAACAAGTGAATTATGAACTCTACTTTTTATGAGACAGAAATTACATAGAAAGTAGAAAGGCATATACATTTATTATTGTCATGTTTTATATATATATATATATATACAAGTGTATACACTTACTTTTACTTCCTTTATTCTTACTTTTACTTTATATATATTTTACAATTTTGTACACCTTTATTACATGAATAAAATATATGTTATGTATAATGAATACTCAATAATATCATACATTGCACAATACACTGATTTTGCAAATAACAAGAATGTTTATTCCATTGTCTCATTAAAAAATCTTTCTCATCTTACACCATCTAAATATTTTGCTTGTAAACACTGTTCATTTACAGCCATTGTTTTACATGTATCTCAAGCAAGCAAATAACACCAAACTGCTTTAATACAGAACAGCATACATAAAGGCATAGTTGATCTACCATGCTATTCTGTTTTCATAGACAATTCTTTCTTACATTGTGTAAGCTGTGATTCATTGTACTAAGGCCCTAAAATTGTACCTACCAAGGCTTTAACAACGACATTAGTCAACATACTGATCTACTGGAATGTAATTTCAACCATGGAAAATAAAATGATGGTCCACTGATATTTTACCATGGCATGTCCTATCATAAACCATATGATGTTTCCAAACTTATATTTGTGTATATATCTGATATATCTTATGAACCTGGACCATAGTGTAAGTACCGGTACATCTTTGGCATACAGTTTTATGCTATATCTTTGTTTATTCTTGTGGCTGAGTGAGTAGAGCTGAGGCTTTAGAGATCCAGTAATCTTGAGGGAGGTCTGAGGGCAGGTGAATGGCAACCACAAAGTTGGTAGAATGACCTGGTGTAGGAATAGGGAGTGAAAGAAATATATATACATTATAATTTCACTTTTGCAAATGTACAAGATCCCATCAATAGGTAATAGAGTTCATAATAAGTTCTATATGTTAATGGGAATATGAAATAAGCAATTGAACAGAGAGGGAGGGAGGGAGAAAGGGAGGGAGGAAAGGAGGGAGGGAAAGAGGGGGAGGGATCGAGAGATGGGGAAGGGAGGGAGAGAGAGAGAGAGAGAGAGAGAGAGAGGGAGGGTGGGAGAGAAAGACATAAAAGGGGAAAGTAATAATAATAATAATAATAATATAAGTAAGCAAGATAGTAGTTTTATATCTTAGCATGATGAATTATCAATTTTATGCATTTTAGTAGAGAGTGTGAAAGAAAGAGAGAGACAGAGAGAGAGAGATAGAGAGAGAGAGAGGGATTGAGAGGGGGTGGGAGAGAAAGACATAAAAAGGGAAAGCATGCAAGATAGTTGTTTCATATCTAATTAGCATGATGCCTTATCCATTCAGATACTTAATACATAAGTATTACAGTTTATGAACAGAGACGGTTCATAAGCAAAACAGATTCACACCAATCATAATGTGAACAATTATATTGATGAAAGTCATGTTATGTTCCCCAACAAATAAATGCAACATATGTATATATGAATCCGGGCTGACTCTGCTCAAAGACAACTTGGCCCAGCTGCAAAAACGGTAAGTTTTTGTCATTTTACCCGAACCCTAACTCTAACCCTATAACCCTAAACCTGCAAAAACTGACTGTTTTTGCAGCTGGGCCGAGTTGTCTTTGAGCTGAGTTAGCCCGACTCATATATACATCACAATGTTGTTTGCTATATAGAGGGCGCAAATAGCTACAAGTAGTGCAGTCCTACTTTAAAGAAACAATATTATCTATATAAAAGGACTCACCAGTGGTAGACAGAGTGCCAGCTCTAAGTCCAGTTTTGTAGAGCGGACTGTTATAATCTGTTGCATCAGGTTTGAAGTTCATCTCTGGCTCCATGTGCACGACTGGTAGCGGTGGATTCATCTCACCAAACTTGGCATCGGCAAGCTTCATGTTGTCATCGTCCCATCGGCATGCATCCATGAACAAACCATGGATCAATACACCGTCCTTGATCTCAGGAAGCTAGAGGATTGATATAGAAAGAAAGTAGAAATTATTTATGTATCCTATCTCAGTATCTATTACCTTTAATCCATTCACCCAGTTTGGTCATATAATATGTGAATAAGGAAATGTGGGAGATCATAAATGATGAACACAGGAAAATTATTAACTCCAAAATCATCTCTTTTGTAAAGCATAACATTTCAAATTGACCGATGAGGTAGACATTAGTAGCAAATGTTCTCTTTAAACAGTCAACTCAACAAGGATAATTATGGACAAACTTCTCTTGGATAATGAGGTAGGCACAGATATTATTGCTTGACTTCTTCACACAAAAGTTCCATTTGACATGGGTTCATCCATTTCTAGATAGATAAGAGTCACATCTAGGAATACCCTAGTTTTAATCACTCAATCAATCAATCAATTCAATTATCCTGTGGAAAAGTAAAGATAAAAACCCTAGTTCATGCAGAGATCATGCATCTCATGTACACTTGTGTATAGTATTGTTAAATTAGTTTCTAAATTTCTTTCCAGGAATGATTTGTCACATGCAAATGTCGGTCAAGCACCTTTACAACAGCCAAAGTATAACAAAAATGTTAAGTATCCCTTTCTTTTAAAGAACAACAGTATTTTCTTGAAAGAATGCAAAAAAGGAGAAGAAAAAACTACCGGTACCCCAACATGCAGGAACTTCCATGCATGTTTCCTTTAAAAAAAAAAGATTCTCATGCAAAAATAAGACACTCATGCAATCCGAGAAATCACATAAATGTGTTGTTTGTACCTGTATCAATCCATTATAACTCATTTGCATATTTAATTGTGGTTATTATTTAAAGCAAGGAGGGGTCAACATCAACATGCGTGCATGTGATATTGTGTTAGTTCAAACTTTCCCCCAAACAGCAGTGCCAGTCAAAACAAAATGTGAAGTTCCATTTAATACAAAAACAAACATGTCAGTATATCTGCTCGAATTAGGATTTTCAAATTGTGTTATAAAACAAAATTTAAGAGGAAGGTCATTTCAAATCAAATCATAATCGATCTGCTGGGCAATAAATCTTTCGAAATAAAAAAGTGTATCATCAGTTCTCAATGTGTCAGATAAACCAGTAATGAAGATCATATGAGTAATAGATTTCAATAAAAACATACAGCAAACTGGAGAAAAAAAACCTGATAATAAGTTATAAGAATAATTGCATTCCTAGGTCGTATTCTCATTGACCATTTCAGGTGAGCTTGTGTTTATTACAGGGAAATTTGCAAGTTTCAAAAATTCTGATTTTGTTTTTCTTTTGCTATAATAGGCCTAGCTCTAATGCTGCTTTTTTAAATTTTAATTACAACATGTTACATCCAATTATCTGAAGCTCAAGTCTGTCTTAAAATGGGCCTTCTGTGCTGCCAATGAATATATCGAGTCTGGAGTAGGTATTACGATCCTTGAAAAGACAAGAATCGTTAAGGAGTTAGTCTACCTATCTCAGAGTCATCCAAGCACAGTTTACTTGATTGCGTGAAAATGCAACATATATTCATTGAGAGTACAGACAATCAACTCCATCTGCAAGCAATCTTAAGCTTCAGAGATTGGGCTATACTATTTTGTAACATGGCAAAAGTGGCTCAATGGCATCCCTTGCTGTAGTGTAATGTGCATTACTGACAAATCATAGCATTTTTTAATTTCATTTTTCAAAAGCATATTCCAGCTTAGAAAAATTTCATCCAAGAGCATCATTACCCTTATAATATAAGTTGAACATAAATATAATTGATTCAACCATTTGAATATGCAATAGTTATGGAAAACATCAAAAGAAACTATAACATTTTCATTTATGTTAGTGTTAATAATTTGCAAAACAATCAACGGTTCAAATAATAGCATCTTTGTATAGTTTTTTTTTTAAAGTTAGCACTCAAATACATTTTAAGATACGATAGTATTCTTCCCTTTTCAGATATTAATTTTTGAATTCAGGGGAATGTTGTTATTAAATCTGATATAAAGAAGGTGTTAGTTATTACATACTTTGTTTAAATGACAAGTGTCAGGTGCACAGGCTTTGCAGCAAAGCTCTTGGTGAATAATATGGTGGGGGTATTTTTTTCGGAACAAAGGTATCTTGTTGCTTAAAATAACTAATGCAAATTTAGGAGAGCATAGCTATAAATGCTGTTATTCCATTGTCTTTGTTAGTAACTTTCCCTTTCACCACTTATTTAATCATTTTAAAAACATTTCCCTTTGTAAAACAGCTGCTTTAGGATTTGTGAAGGGCAATTAAGTATCAGCATTAGAGAAGTGATCAAACAAATGATAAATTAAGAAATTACATAAGACTTTTAAGTTTCATGGTTAGTTTTCTCTGCCCATCCACCAATGATGACCACAACGTGAGCCAGGTGCTATATGAAGGGGGAAAAGGATTGTGAGGTGTGAGGTTCTGGGTCTTGATGTCAGTGCACGTCAAATCATCATACACCAGGCAGGCATAAAACCCTTTCAAACCACTCTACTTACTTCCTCATCAAGATCTTTACCATCACCTGCTGCTTTCTGTCCCATTCAAGAAGGGGAATTATCAGGGGACAAATAAATGTTATACAGTATGTAAACAATAGGGCAAAACAAGAAAGAATGCAAGAGATTCATAAAATAGAAATGAAACAAAATTCAAAAACCGTTTAACACTAACAGTCAACTAAGTGATATTTCTACCGAACATAACAAAAATTATTGGTACTGTAAACACCATTACATAATAACTTACCTCTTTATTATATAATAGTAAAATCTTATACCAGGGTCAAACCACCACACCAAACCCCAAAACTGATCAATAACCAACAATTGATGGTAATTTTGTTTTTGTTTTTGTTTGGTTTATTGTCGGTCTGGATTTTAAGTCATGTCGGTTTGACCGGGGTATAACTTTACTACATGACAATTAAGGCATAAAATCTGAATAGCTGCCTTAACCCTAAATCTATGCTTACGTCCGACTTCCTACTGCTACCTTTCTTTCCTCCCTAAACATGAAATACATGACACACAAGAAACAGACATCGTAATGTTGCAACAAGATATGGTAAAGACAGAGAAGGTAGAAAGGAAGAGTAAATCGAGTCAAAGAAAGAAAGAAGTTACACGATGAAATAGTAGGATGAGTACTGTCAAACATATAAAGGTTTCTCTATTGTGGTACATGCAATGTTATGTCTTCAATACAGGCAAAGAGTTATCCAATTTATAGGTTAACCTACTTCATACTTTAATAGATCTGTAAAGTAATATCATGCAATACATAAGAAAGACATAGAAGAGGCAACATCAAGTATGAAGTTTTAGTTTCACTCATTCTTACAGTAACTATATTACATAATTTAGCTTTATATTTTCTATTATTTATATCTATTAGTCATAAAATATACATTATGATATCATTAAAAGGCAATAGTTATAAGATATTTTTTACAAGCTATGAATTTGGGTATAAACTCTATTAAATTTGAGGAAAAATATTTAAAAAAACATCAAGAAATAAAATGAAAAGAGAAAGAGAATTGTGATACATAAACAGGAGAGGAAATACGTATGACATGACAAAAATAAAAAGAAGATACAGTGTCAGCTTAAAAACATTATGGTGCAAGAAAGACAGAGGAAAATGTCAATATTCTGAATGTTAATTATCAGAAAATCTAAATGATCAGTATATTCTTTATCTTTGATTCACGTACCTCCTTGTCAGCATCAGTGACCTGTCCAAAGCTGAGTTGATCTTGTTGGATAGCAACATCAGCCTGGTCTCGGTAAAGGGGCTTCGTACGGAAGTGGAAGCTGAGCTGGTCAATGGGGTAGTCGTACTTTCGTGCGTAGTTCTGCAGAGTACCAGTCAAGAAACCTGCAGAGAAACAATTTTTTGTTTATTATGCCCATGGATTCTAGATTAATTTAGATTTCTTTACAACTTACAAATACAGTAAAACCTGTCTACGAAGATCACATTTTTTGTTTCCCTTAAAATGGTTTCTCATTGAAACATGTACTATAGGCACCTGCCTATAAAGACCACTTTTCTAGTCTCCTTGGGTGGTCTTTATAGACAGGTTTCACTGTACCACAGGAGTGTAATGATTGATGGGAATTTTTTATTTACAAGCTACATGAATGTTTAATACCACATGATAAAGCAAGATAATGACGGAATCACATTTATCCATAATTTACATGAAAAAAGGTGATTGTATCATACCTTGAGTGTAAAAGAAACCAGAGATCCAGAAAGACTTTGGAGGTCCATGGAGGATCCAATGCTGTAGACAAAAAAAAGAATAACTAATCAGAATACAAAGATATACCAACTTATTGCAGTTTCAAGTTAGAGTGAGAATGACCGCATGAATACAAATTTAAGAATATCAAAGTATGAACTGTAAGTAATTCTCTCACCAAGTATAACCAGTCTAATATTTAAATTATAAAAACAATTACAAAAATTTATCATCAAGTTTCTTATTGGGCATACCCATTTCAAATCAAATATAAACTACCATTTAAAGTTGACACAGGATAATTAACAAGCGATAAAAAAGACTGGAAAAAAATATCACAGCTAGGTCGCCACTGGACTGAACGCCCTATAATTACCAGTAAGCAGCAAACTTACCCCTATGAATCCAACTCTGAGGAGAAGGTCCTTGACCCATGAAGCTAGAGGCATGAGGGATGGGTAGGCTGCATCGGACCACATTGAAGGAACCTGGTTGTTGAGGAAGCTGTTGTACACCATCTCGAGTTCCTCAGACATTACCACCAGACCCTTGATGGCTTTCTGGATGGTCTTCAGTGAGCTCTACAGCAATTAGAATGAATAGATAGACATTCATAAATGTATCTAGTTTGTACTCCTTTATTGTTATATTTATTAAATAAAGTTTGTGGGAAGCCAAGATATTGTCGCATAGAAGTTTGGGAGATCTGTCTTTATGCCCTTGATCTTTATGATAGACTGTTGATCTGTTAAAGCTGGACAACACTACTTGTAGCTTCTTGCACCCTCTATACAGCTAAGAATGCCTATGCGGTACCCGTTGATCCCCTATGGTCCCCTTTTTCTTATGTTAATTGAGAGCTGGTTTGATGAGATAACCACCTGCCAGTGACCATGCAGGGAGGTCTTATCCCTTGTGGCCAAACTACAGTAGTGCAGATAGGCTTTAATGTACAATAATTATTGAAAAATGATAGAATATGAAGTCACCATGCAAAGCCCCAGGTTTATAACTTATGATGAACTCTTATGATTTCACTTCCATGATTCATAAGACTTTCCATATGGCACTGGTTTTTTTAACTATGACCAAATAGCTTAATGACCCTTTGACAGCCTGAAACTTTACAAAGATAAAGAATTAGAAATCAGTTACAACTTTTTCTTGTAGCATGGACCTAGGTTAACCTCCCATAGCTTAACGAAAAAAATTCAGCGTTGCTTTATGTGCATGAGGTATCCCTGAACAGCCAATTGTTTACGGAATTTTGTAACAAAATTGACATACCTTTTTTGTTGGAGCCGAAAAAAATATATACCCACAAGCAATATGTTTTTTTTCTATTGATGATTAATGAGCATGGGTGGATCTTAAAGAAAGTTAACAGTAATCTGAATTAACTCCTGTATTTTGATAGAACAGTGCAATTGAAAATGGTGTTTCGGACGTTACATTTTCCGTAAACAATGTAGGCCCTCATTTAACCCACTAGAACAATCATTTAATGAGATTGTTTATGGTTTGAATAAGCTTATTAGTTACTCCAAGTCATTAAATTAAAAGAAATTATAATTTAATTGTAGTAGCGCTTATATTATAAATATATTCCAAATTTGAAAAAGTTGTCTCATTTTCCGTAAACAATTTTGTAACGTCCGAAACAACTTTCAATTTGAAGTAGCAGAAAATAAATGAACTGCAGGACTTATCTTTCGTAACATTTTTTAAACATTTCATGGCAGCTACCCACCAAAAAAAAGAAATTTGCAATACATCATTACAATACTATTTTATAGTTAAAACCAATTTTCCGTTAACAGTTGTAACGTCCGAAACAAATGTAACGTCCGAAACAAAAAATATCAAAAATGTGATGATAATCCATATTTGAGGGTATCTGGAGTGAATAAATCATTATGAAATAAGTTATTATAAGTCTTAACACAAGTCAAAACACAAATCAGGTCTTTCAAATCCAATAATTTTGTGTAAACTCAAGAAGGGTGTTTCGGACGTTACATTATTTGATTGTTAACACATAGTTTGCAAATTTCAACTAATTTTCGATCATATGTGCAAGTTACGATTTCACAATGCACACTCCTGTTAAAAACACTATTTTGATAATTTCATTTAGATCTAAATATACAAATATAAAGAAATATGATGCAACAAATCAAATTTTCTGTAAAATATCTAAATTTTCTGCAAAATTGACTTATAAAACATAAATATTGAAGCCACACTTTGTGATGCGAGGCATTCCTGGCTGCTTTAGTATATCCTTAATTGTAATTTTTCAGAAAAAATCTCAATAAAAGTGACTCATAAAAATTATTCAGCCATTTTAACAGCATTTTCTGTTATGCTGTTAGCACGTTTCGGATGTTACATTAAACTGTTAACAGACATTTTCATAATTCAACTGGATCAAATGAGGGGCAAAGATAGATGTGAGAGTAGCACATTTCAATTTTTCAACCTCTCCTCTTACTATTTACATTGCTGTGTGTTTGCAAATCATCATATAACCAAAGATTGTATGGTCAATCTAAACTATTTGGTAGGTTACAAAAGCTCAAAATCACCCACTTAAGCAATACCCAGTGTACATGTACATGACACGGGTATGATACAGGTATATAAAGTTGATAATATCAAGCAAATTAAAATGTTTTTCTAAAAATGTATGGGAAATATGGATTTTCATTTGAAAATACCTTTTAAAAAGGGCACTCAGTACACGTAACTAATCTGTGTAGAAAGTACATACATGTATAAAAGAAAAGGGCATTACCAGTAATACCTTATTTAATGATCCTAAACATATACATGCAGTATCTTCCTCAAATCTATGTAAACATACAAAATGTATAAGCTAGTGTAGGGATTTATTTTGAACTTCTGAAACTCCCCTTCATATCCATGATTCATCCCTTTCATATTAATAGGTCATCCCTCATTCACATTCACCCTTTTCATCCACCATCCTTTCATCTGTCTATCTCTCTCTCTCTCATTGGTTTCAATGTTCACCTGATGCAGTCAAGCTTATATAGTATAATTTACATATACTATGAATATTCAATATATACCCTTTGTTTATGTTTGAATATTCAAGAATACTTTGTGATGTTGATTTATACTTGTATGGGACTATATGAATATTTATTGATTTATTCTACTTTCCATGGAATGTATATGGAATGCTACATAGAATGCTGTAATGCTTTTACACATTAAAACCTGGTCAGTTAGCTAGTAGTTATCAATCCTACAACATGTCTGCTGGGCTGCCTCTGTCTTAAGAGTGCTAAGAATTATCTGTTAGAACCGCAACCCTACACTAGTGTGAAATATAAATGGGCTGTTCGTTTTTTTTTTTTTCCTCTACAAAATGTCAAAGTTGGGGGTGCGGCGCTGCGGCCTTATCGCCGGCAAATACGGTACATGTTTAACCTACACTGTATATTGTTTGTCACCTGTAATATAGGCACAGCAAGAGTTAAGATCTATCAACCAACCAACCGACCAACCAATCAATCCATCCATTCATCAATCGGTCATCAATTAAATAAATAAATAAATAAATACTTATTTAAGAGCATTAAAACATATTGTCGTTTGAAACAGCCTCCTAATACAAATAGTGGTAAAGGATGATTGTTACTACAGTAGTATTATAACCTAAAACATACACAATTTAAAAATACATCAAATATGTCTCATTCTCGAGATGTACATACATTAGGATTCACTTATTTCTTATTACCGTACTTACATGACTGGGGGTACTTTTTTATAGTTTTATTTTTTTAAAGATTTTTCAATGTTTCAGTGCTTACATACATGTATGTGTTAGTGATATTATTGAATGACACACTATATAGTTGAAGGCAAAGAACATTAGCAAGCTGATTAAACATCTATATTGTAGAGGTTGTAGAAATTGATGATCTCATTGAAATGTTAACATCGTGTAACATCCGAAACAAACCATAGTATACATTTCACACTGTTGTTCATAGCATGCAATAAAGAGTATGTTTCTAAGTGAATTTTCTAAGGAGTTTTGATGACTACAATTGCTATTAGCTTCATATTTCACTCTGTTAGATCACATAAGCATTTGTAACGACCGGTACACGTTCTTGAAATGAATAATATACCTTACATAAATTGAGTGGTCGATGAAGACAAACTTGGTATACATGTATGTGCTAAACTTATTAAAACTGCACAATTTTTTTCCATAAATGTTACAGAAGTATTTTTCTGCAAACAATTAATGTAACTGAGGTCAATAATACCTAAAGAAAAGCAATTAACTTGAATAAAGTTATAATGTTAACAGTGTGTAACGTCCGAAACATCAGTGGTGTGCCATATGAAAATTATTAGGCAATGCACTGGTTCCCAATTTTTTTGCATGTATTTACCTTATATCATCAGTTGTTATAATAAAATAAGTTTGACCTAAGAAAAAAGCATTTTACCTAATGAAATAAAAACTTGTTATTGTCAAAACCCTAATTTAGGGCTATTTTTCACTTTCAAGGGATACAGAATCTGTATTTTTCAAGATAGAAACTCAACAATTTGCATGAATAATCTCTGAAACATATTCTTAAAGACCAAACATATTTAAAGGTGTAGTTAATAGCAAATGAGTTTTATATCACAGTTATTAGATATGCTATAGTTCACAATAAAATTGTAAAAACTCAAAGTATTCATATCTGGTGAATAAATAAGGAGATAGATTAAGGTCCAGAATTTGCATTTCTCAAAAATATGATTAGTCCTGATCCTAAAAATACAAGTTTGAAGTGAGTAAACATAATTTCATTTTGGACCCATTTGTGGACACATTTGGTATAAGTTAAAAAAACCAGTGCCATATGATAAAAACATGAAGGTAATCTCCTACATACCTTCAATACTATAAGAAGTTTGTTGAATCTGTCTACTTCTTGAACAAGAACAGTTGTGAGAGAGTTGGTACGTCCCTTGTCATCCGGCTGTAATAACAAGAAAACAAACATACTTTTATAATCATATATCTAAGGAGGAAAAAGAGTAAAAGAAGAAAAAAACCTTTATACTCCTATACTCCTAACTTGAATGGGACATTCATGTTGGAGTATAAAACGGCAGTCCGTAATATGAAAGTACATGTTTAGATGTACTTTGGTTTAGTGAAGAGTCAAGCATGTAAACTCCCTGGCAGAATTTTAACGGGACATCAGTGATATATAAATACTTATATGTACGGATGACACACGCAAATGACGAGAAATGACTTACCTTGAACATTTCTTGCCATGCTTCATCAATGTCCAGCTTCTCCGGTATCTTGGCGAGGATACTTTCGGCTAATTCAAAGACGATTTCATCGTTGGTCTTGCCTCCTCCACCTCCTCCCATCCTAGGCTGAACCTCTAAGATGGTGGAGATCAGAGTTTGAGTCTCTTGACGCTATCGTACAGGAAGGTAAAAACAAAAATGGGTTTATCCATACGAAGCAAGGGATGTGAAAAACTATACAAGTACATCATGACAGAAGTAGGGTGGGCTGTCCATTCTACAAAAATGTTTTTTTGGGCTTCTTCCTACTCATCCTTAAAGGCATCGTTTAACAATGTTAACTCTGAGATGCATGGCACTACGTGTTATCAGTGTCTGTGATATTGTGTAATAATGAAGCCATAAAAAATTGCGCTTCAAAATGATCATGAAGTGCCTCAAAAAAGTAAAAATCTTTGAGTGACCGGTTTTACCATACTCATTTGCCCCAACAGATTGAAGTGTTATGAAACCATTAGGAAAACAAATTTTCAAATTTTGATTTCCAATCATAAATATCTTGATTATAAGACAGGCAATTGGGCTTGAAAAAGTCACGGGATTCCTGACTGGCCTAAAGGTTTATAATTATGATTGCAGCATGAGCTTATTCCAGGATTTTGTTTCAGAATCTGAGGCAATGTTACCGAGTCACTTTAAATGTCATATGTACAGCATGATTCAATTATTCAACAATACATGTGAGTGAGATTATTACCTGGAAGCTAATGTTAGCATTTTCATGCATAGCAAAGATCTCAGGTTCATCAATGATAGGTAGATCTTCAATGTATTTCCTGTATTCACCAAGGGTATCCATATCAGGACTGTAGTAGATACCTGTGGATAAGAAGAAGATGAATATTTACAATCATTATTGTAGCGATCAAGATAAATGTAATATACTTGGTTATATCTTAAACACTTTTAATAAAACGTACAGAGGCTATACATGACAATAAGCGTGGTTCACTGACTACAATGCCCCTCGGAAATGGCAAAACTTAAAGATATTTTAGCCATGATTTTGTGCAAATATGTAACATACTGTGGTTTTTTGGACTCCCAATAGGTACAAGTGGCCCGCTACTAAAATTTCAATAAAACTAGGCCAGCAATAACCTTATTTGTCCACAATCACATTTTCCTTTTATAGTCAGATCTTTTTTTCATAGACATGCATTTTATTTTCCCCATTAATAAATCTGCAATTTCTTGAAAATCAAATATATTCACAGCTAATAAATCCCAACTCTGATATATTATCCAGATAATAGGTCAGAATGAAACACACGCACAAGTTACAGGGGTATACACAATTCCTTACAAGCTTCGAAGGCATTAATGAATATTACATGATTTAACACAAGTATTAGTTGATCTATTCTCAATATACCTCATATTCACTATGAAAAGAAACTGAATGTAATTTTGCCTCCTTACCTGACTCTGAATATTTGTAGTTTTCTTCCAAGGTGTTAGGAGCAAAGAATCTCTTGAGGATGGTCCTGAGACACCTCTGATCCCAAGCATCTGTTACTCTGCCTCCATAGGTGATCTAATAGAGGGCAAAACAAAGAGTATGTTTGCATCATAGTCGAATGAAATGGTATCATCAGACCAAGCATCACAATCCACACCATGCAGGCATACTGTTACATGTTCTTTGAAACATTCAGAGTGTCCATAGTATCAACCACTACAGCATCCCTAATTCATATATTTCATTCTGCAATCAGCATTCAAAACAGGGGAAAGTAACTTGACAAGCATCATATGGAAATAGGAAAAGTTAAGAAGGTGTTAAATGACTCAATATGTGATTCCATATCAGTACTTGATGATCTCTTTGTTCCTTTAGACATTCTTGGGATTTTGCCCTGAACTGCTTTTCATCTTACCACCGGAGAATCCATACAAAACACCATGTTAATTGTGTCTGTTTCTTTCCATGGTTCAGATTGTCTGCAAGAGTGTCTCTTAACAAATCAAATTCTTTGTTGGAGGAACCAATTACTAGCATGAAACAAAATTATAGTATGAACATCCTTACCTCTCCAGTGATGTAGATAAGTGCATCCCAAGGAATCTCACCATCAGCAAGGAACATCTTCAGGTTCTCCAAGGCACATTCTCTATCACTCTCATTAAACTCATACTGAAAGGTCAAAATACAAACAAAAGGAATCACAGTATATGCAATAGAGTACAAGAACAGTTCATCAACTAATAATCTATATCAACTACATTCTCTTGGAAAATTCTACTCCAGTATTTCCAATGACGAACTACAAGTCATTGAGAAATTTGATTGAACCTAAATCACATACAAGTAGCAAAACACAATATCCATTGTCATTTTTGCATGCAATGGAAAAGCACATTTGACTATCAAAATGTGGCATATTAGTTTCATAACATGGAATGACATCTTTACTAACACATGATAAAGAATTCTCTATTGGATTTAATTACAATCACTATGATGTCATTGGTATGACAAGACATTTCTAATGGGTCTATAGTTAACTAGATGAACCTTCGACCAAAATCTGATCAGCTCATTAGCTCTGCAAGATACATGCATGACCCAAGATTGGCAGAAATCCATCAATCGGTTAGTGAGATAACGCGATCACGAGAATCGGATGGACGGACGGACAACTCGAAAACATAATGCCTCTGGCAACTTCGTAACAGAGACATAAAAACAAATCAATTTCTGTGACATATTTAAATGACAGAACTGTACCTTTATGTTCCAGCCAAGAGGACCAAACTTCTTTCTCTCCTGGATGATAGCATGGAAGAGACAGATGCCAAAGATCATCTTCCTCCAAGACATTCCCAGGACTGAAAATGAGTGAAAATAATAAAGGAATTTAGAAAACATTTAATCATATCAAAAGATCATTCAAGGGAACATCTTAATAGTATCTTGGAGTAATATATAACTTAAAAGCCAGATACATATGGGTGTTTGGCTTGTTTATCTGTATTGATCATACTTTTAAATGAGAAGTTTACAGATGAAAAAATGAGAATAAGTTCCTTCAATCTAAAAAAAAGTAGTAAGCCCAGCATGTAAAAGGCACACCTATACATGATCTATGTAGTTAGATTAAACCTTGTGAATGATTAAAACAACACATTCTTCATTAAGCATTTAAATCCCCTCTGTACTAGTTTGGGCAGGAGGGATTAAACCTCCCTGCATGGTCAACGACAGGTGGTTATTTCATCAAATCAGCTCTCAATTAACGTAAGAAAAACGGGGATCATGGGGGACCAATGGTCACCTATTAGGCATTGTTTGCTACATAGAGGGCGCAAGTATAGCTATAAGTAGTGCAGTGGGGCTTTAAAACTTACTATGCTCTTCAAAGTCCTGAGCAGTCATCTCGGAGAAAGCTCTTCTGATGTTAGACCTGAGGCCCTTGGGGGGCTCGTTGGTAACCTTGACACTGTTCTGCAGGACAGCCACAGGGAACTTGTCCGTAGGCATGGAGCTCAGGTAGAGACGGAAGTCTTCATGGATCTCAGCACCTGGCTCACCGAACGCCTTGATGATATCTTCAAGACTCAACATCCAGGATGCTGCTAAATGGCAATTCTGAAGAAACATGAAAAGATTGATGTATATATGCTCGGTGAATTTATATACACAATAGTGTGTGACTGACAATAAACAAAATTAAGAGACAGAAAGTCTTCAAATTCATTCACATCTCAATCAGGAGACACCTATTCCCTAGATAATAAACTGTTTCTATATTAGGTGATTATTAGGAAGGTATTCATGATTTCTTCACAAGTGAAACATCAAAAGCATGAAAGTCCATAATACAAAAATCTGCCGTACTATTAAAAGCAGCTGTAGAAGATAATTCAGTTTGCTCACCTGTAGGAAGACCCAGTCTCCATTCTTGACGGCAGCATCTATCAGTTTCTCAGCGACAGGACCTTGGCCCTGGCCTAAAGAGATGGCCTGGATGTGGTCCAGGTAGTTCCTCTCCTTGGCAAACCTCTGGAACGCTCCCATGGGATCAGACCCGGTACTCAGGATGAAGACCAAGGGTGTAGATGGAGTCATGTCGGTGTAAAGGGTAGCCAGGTCCACCGGTGGACTCTCCACAAAGGTCTTGCCCAGATTCTCACTCACAAAGTCTGTGACACAGAACACAACCTGTTCAAGAGACGGGAGAAAGAGAGAGGGAGGGAGAGGGTGAAAATCTTACTACAGATAAACCTGTCTATAGTGACCGCCAAAGGGAAATTCAAAAAGTGGTCTTTGTAGACAGGTTCCTAATTGAGTACAAGTTTCGATGAGAAACCATTTTCAAGGGAAACCAAAAATGTGGTCCTCGTAAACAGGTGATCTTTGTAGACAGGTAGTCACTAAAGCAGGTTCGACTGTAGTTTGTACATTGACTGCCTGCCATAAATTGCACAACATATATTTCAGTGATGTAATGGCTGCATTAAATGTTTAGGAAATGAACAAGTCTCATGTCATATTCCCACATATCTGCAGGTAAATCTCAAGTTTCATTCTAAATTACCTAATTCATTGAGTATTCTTAGAGCAACCATAATAGATTGAATACATTGCCTATCACACAATTTGTATAAATACAACAATTTGAACTTACGCTCTCTTCCTTGAAGCATTTGATCATCATGAGTTTCTGGAAGCTGGTCAGTCTTTCCTCATAATGACCCTTGATTTTACCATCATCTTGTTCTTCTTCCCCTTCTTGAAGAGGGACCCATGGGGGTGGGGCAGGTCCATATCCTTCCCATGTCTTAGGGTTGGGTCTCACCTGTTCAATGAAAGACAATAATTTACCAATATTTACAATTTTGTTCACATTAGGTATATATAGTTCAATTGTATTTCTAAATGTTCAAAAGCATTCTTTTAAGTATTGTTAAACATACAAACTGTATATTATGGGCTTGACAATTACAACAAAGTTGATAGATTAAATTGAACTAATTTCACCATAAATTTTATGGAATTTGATCAGTGTCTATGTAAAATAGGAAAAAAATATCCTGGCATAATTACCAAATAACGAATGAGTTAAAGCCACACTGTCCTACTTGTAGCTATACTTGCTCCCTCTATATTCAAAATGATGCTTAATTGGTGACAATTGGTGCCCCATGATCCTCTTTTTCTTATGTTAATTGAGAGCTGAGTTGATGAGATAACCACCTGTCCAGTGACCTTGCAGGGCGGTCTAATCCCTCCTATAAACTAGTACAGATAAGCTTAAAAAATTTGGCGATTTTCATCCTTAGGTTTCAGGACACACACTTACCTCCATCCTTCCCATTGTACAGAAGATAGGTGCAGCCACAATCTCCTTCATGAAGCCCTTGAATGCTGGGATACAGTCATCAAGGTCACAGGCAGTGTTCCACACAGCGTCTGCCAACCAGGCAACATCAGGCTTTGCTGGACGTTCCTGTAATCCAACAGAATAATCCATGAGATATTATGTCAAACAAGAGAAACAAACCAAGCACACACACTTTGTTGATACTACATTGCTACATCTGTACTGGAAATTCAAATTCAAATGATTTTATTTCTCATGCAAAACATAATACAATGAATAAGTATATAACCACAAATATGCAATGAAACTAAAAATATAATAGTAATCAGGAGAAAAGAGGAACTATAACTAGAAGTACAGCTTGTTGAAGTATTAGTTCCTCAGAGACTGTTTCACAATATGTCTTTAATACAAAGTATACATACAAAATCAATAAATTAAAAATATATAGCAAAGAAATTTAGATTTTTTTTTTTTTTTTTTGTTTTTTTTTTGGGGGGGGGGAGGATTTTTTTTGCTTCTTCTTGAATCAATAAACGAAATAATTGCTCTGAAACCACTCACCTTGTCCATGCCAGCAACACCACGAAGGAAGAAGTTCCACTCTTCATCAGTCACTTTTGCCTCCTGTCTCATGATGTCAATACACAGCATGAAGGAAAAGACCAGCTTGTGCACTTCAAACAAACCCCTGCAAAATATCAAAGTCAATGAAAGTTAAATATAACCAGCAATATGTGGTTTAACATGGGCTTAACCCCCCCCCCCCCTTCATCTTTTTGTATGTGTGTGTTTTGGAGAAACCCCCCTCCTTCATTTTTTTTTAATAAAAAAAAAAAAAAAGGTAATGGGTGACCCCAAAAAGGTAACCTCCCCCCCCCCCCCCCCAATTTTTCTTTTAAAAAATGTGCTCTTAACCCCCCCCCCCCCCCCCCCCCGCTTATTCAGCGGCTGGCTGAGTTGTTTTCTGCCCGATTTAAAAATGTTAAAACACCCCCCACATACGCCACTGTGTATATTTGGAAATTACATTTTGAAACAAAGGATGCTCAATAGTAAAAATGGGAAAATAAATAACTTAAATCTATGATCATAGTATAGAACAGACTCATACCTGGAAACATTGGTGTAGACCTGAATTGTTGTCTGACGAAGCAAGATCTTAAGCCTCTCCTGAAGATCACTGTTCTTCTCGCTGGTCTCGATACACAGGTTGAAGAGCTAAAAATAAGAAAAATAAGTAACAATGATTCACATGATGTCACCCTAATTAGCACAAAGTTTACACAATTTTAAAGCAGAGACCCAGAGAAACAATTGTCATTATAGAAAACCACTTTTCTGCACATCTGCTAATTAATCCTAACATAAATCCTACCCTAGCTAAAAACTGAAACAACTGAAACAGCTCGTTAAGACATTATCACATTCAATGTCTTAAATACACTTCTCAGGACATAAAATAAATTCACTGTTTCACTGATCTCTTCTAGAGTTTAAAGCCTGTCTGTACTAGTTTGGCCAGGAGGGATTCGACCACCCAGCGTGGTCACTGACAGGTGGCTATCTCATCAACTCAGCTCTCAATTAACATAAGAAAAAGAGGATCATGGTGGACCAACGGGCACCGCTTAGGCATTGTTTTCTATATAGAGGGAGCAAGTAGCTATAAGTAGTACAGTGGGGCTTTAAGATAATAAACTATGAATAGATTGGTGAGCTGTATCAAAGATAAGTTGTAATGCTTACATTTTTGAAGTACTTGAGGGAGAACTGGTACATAGGATCAATCTCTGCTAGTGAGGCCACCACAAAGTACATGACAGATCCTCTGGAAGCTACCACTCTGTACTTCTCTCTGGCCACAGTGATCTTCTCTTCTGTCAGTTCAGCTTCCTCCAAACGCTTGGTGATCACACCAGATGTAACCTGTTCAAGGTAAGCAATAGGAAAATATATTAATGTTTAGAAAACACAACAATGTAAGTTTGCAGCAAAGTTCTTAAATAGAAATGGATTAAACTTTAAATCTTTTTTGGGGGTTGATCAAGTGTCAAAACACCATTAAAGAAGTGTCAAATAACCATTGTTATCTGTTAGCAATGGCCAGTTTTCAGGGCAAGAAACTTAATGAACTTCACAAATCCAGTGCTGTACTTCAATTATTTGCAGTACGTAACTTACACAAATTTGGACCATTCACAAAATTTTCAATAAGTTTCATGCATGCAAGTTTCATCATCTTACAATATGTCATACAGAGTACTGTAAGAAAATTTACCTTGGATTCATTGAGAGTGTTGATGAGTTCTGAATTGTCTAGGATGTTACCCTCAGACTCGAACAGCAGCTTCAGGATTCGATCCTCGATGGCTTTGAGTTGGTTCTTGTCTGCATTGATCCTCACAATCAACTGATTTCGCTGCTCCTCGAGATCTGGACGCTCCAAACGGACAACGTCACTGGCGGAAGAAAATGGGAAGTAAAGATAAGATTAGAACAGCTACACAGAGTGTGGGAACATGCTGTTTGGTGACATTAATGGTGAGAAATGGTGGAAAGATGCCCCAGATAAATATGATGACAACCCCAACCAAAGGAAACCATGGATAGGAACAACAGTCTAAAGACTGAATAATCCTGGATCAAATGAGTTACAAGTGAGTTAAACAATCCTCTCTCTCACAATACCTTTTAAACTTACAATGTATATTTAGGTCATATCATGCAGAGAAATTACTTTTCATAAACAGCTGAAAGAAATGTGGTGCATGATATAAACTATTCTTAAGCACATCAGATGGCTATTAAAACTTTAATTCCACTTAGAACTTTTGAGGAGAAGAACAGCTTCTTACCTGAGCAGCTGATCCTCGAGTCCAGACTTAGTGACAGTGAAGTTGATGATGGTAACCTTGATACAGATCTCAGGTAGGTAGTGAGGATTGGCCATCTTGGATGTCATGTAGAAGCGGAAGTTCTTGTCATAGTCAATGTCACTGTCTCCAAGACGAATCAGTAGACGACCACCCTGCACAGAAAAGCAAAAACATTCCATCATAGATTACAGTATAAGATTATAATGGCGTCTGATGTAATGCCTGTATACACCTCTGCTGGGCACGCATGCTGCTTACTTTAAAATGTCTCACATAAGGTGTCACGTTGTTCTATTTTTTTCTTGTTACAGTCCTGAACATCTCCCTGAAAAAGGGAGGTCAGCATGGCAGATGAAAAGAAGAGGATCCCATATAATTCTTTGTTTTAAACACCTTTATCATTTCTCATTGATTCCTTGGACATTAGGACAAGCACACCTTTTCCCAAACATTTCCCAAATTAAACAGGTAATAATCAAAGCCTTTTGCAAAACATATTGTGCCATCTCTCAGAAAAGTTGTGAAATGACATGAACATGCAATACCTGGACAAAGGTCTGCTTGAGAAGGATGGGCTCCAGTGCCGGATCTAGCGTCTCAGCCAGATCTTCTAGGAGTACAGGGAGTCCCACGCGTACGGCATTCTCCAGTGTTCGTAGGAAGTTCTGATCAGTCAGCTTGATGACCTTCAAACCATTCTTGGCTTCCCGGTTACGAATCCAGCGGTTAGCCTGTGAAATTGAGATTGTGTGACTCTTGGTTAAACATTTATCTAATATATTCACTGGTATGATTTACATAATGCCTAAATTTCATGGTATACATTGCAGGGGTAATAGTGAGCACTAAAAAACCACACCCCCTAGAGGAAAAAAAAAAAGAGGATTTGGGGAAGAAAATGGCATTTAACAACATTCCCCCCCCCCCTTTTGAGTAAGAAAATTGTGAAAAATAGGGAAAAATAGAGAAAATAAGGGAAAAATAGAGAAAATAAGGGGAAAATAGGGATAAAATCGGGAAGGAACAAAATAAATACAAAAATTGGGGAAAAATAAATAAATCAGGAAACCGATTTAAATCGAGTAAGTATCAGGCCTGATTTTGGAAAATATCCTCTTATATCAGGAAGACTGAGAAATCAATTCTTTTTTACCGTTTCTATATACCTTGACAGATCTTAAATTCTGTTTAAAACACATTTTTCATTTCATTTTCATTTCAATTTATAGAGTTGTATTTTGTTTGCGTTTCTCACCTGTTCTTGTGGATCAATCATAAGGGGCCACCTGCGCCCTCTAGTGACAAGAATAGCGTTCTCTGTTGACACAGCGTCTCTGGGTAGACCATCGGCATTCCATTGGCGAATCTCAAAGGGATCGGCCAAAACCTGTCACAATGAAATGTTATTGATTGATTTTCATTCTTTTGGATTGTTATTATTTCAAATCACAAGACTGCATTTTGAATATTTTAAAGATTTGCCTTGTGTTAATTGGTGGGAGAAAAAACAACCGTTGAATGCTTTTCGTTAAATGTATATTTTATTTTTCCTTTACAACATATTCTGATTAATATTGATAATGACTTGACAAATACAAACAGATCATAAATGCTAGCCTTAGTTTACACCCCCCAAAAAGATAGCCGACACATATCTAAATGGTAACTAAAGAAACTACAACAGATTAATGAGAGATACATCAAGAATGTCCAATAAGATGTCTCACGAAAATAAGAATGAAATAGAAAAGTGATTTAATACATACCTTGATGAGAGTGAGGTCATCTGTAACAGGTATGTCTAGTTCCTTGCATCTCGCTGTCCAATAGTTGACAAGCTCCACACGGTACGAACTGGTAAAGGCACCATAGTATGCAACACAGGCAGCAGCCACAAACACATTGCCTACGACATTTCCAATCTCCTTGTTGAATTCCTAGAACAAAAGGTAAAACAATGTGATGTCATTTCTCTTTGTACAGAAAGAATTAATGCATATGCAAGGGCTAATCGGAGCCTTTTTTAAAGTCACTATTTTGTCATTTGGATGCACTACTGAGTGTTTTGACAGGATCGCATGAGGAACTATATGAATCAATGAGTTTAAGTATTTCTTCCACCGAGTGGATAAAGGAAATGATCTCTATTTCATAATAATGTGACTCGATCCTTGAGAGAACGTGAAAGATATATCCTAATATTCAGATGCAATATTTTTCTACGTCACTGATCATTCCAGCCTACCTTGACTGTTTCCTCCCAACGCCCTTGTTCATCTCCCAGAGCAGTCGTCAGTTTGCCAGCTCTCTTCAATCTTGCAGCTGTCTGTGCCATGTTCTTGGAAAGTGTTTCTTTCTCATTCACACTGTGTTCATAGGAGGCTTGAAGTTCTGCAATCTGGGCTTCAACATCAGCTAGCTTCTTCTGCTTCTCTGCTAGGACAGACATTACGGCTGCCAATTCTCCCTCAGCTTCAGCCAGTCTGAAATGGTAAGGAATTAATTAAAAGCGTGATTGCCTAAGTTGAAAATCAAGAGACCGATTAATGTAATTTACATGACGAGAAATGTTACCTACAGAATTGAGCATTAACAGCATTGATGTGATTCATAATTTCAACTTACTTTTGCTTCTTAGGTTCGACAGTTTTGAAGACTTTGGCATAGAGATCCATGGCTCTCACCCACATGCACATAGATTTGCAGGCCTAGAAACGTGAGAAAAATAAGGTACATGAATCTTATGAACATGGTGATCGAAACACACACATTTCACATCCAATTTCATACTCTCTACCAATTAGAGGAGCTAAAATCTGATCAAACATGGTTAGAAATATTCAAAGGATAATGTTGGAATCGTACACAGATACTACTTTAAGTTAACATGCAGGTTATAAAAAGTGCTTGAGATTAGACATTTTAAATATATGAAGTATACCTTTCCCATGCTCACTCTATCTTTGTAACAATAGTGTGCCAACAATGTCAAGCATATATGGTTGTCATCAACAACTCAATTACTGTTCTCAAATGCCATAAAATTAGCAAAACATATTCTGCTGTAATCAATGATTTATGTTAAAAGTAAAAAGAACTACCATCAAATTATGAAATAGGACAATTAACATTTTGGTTCCTACAATATCAATGTTATGACGGATCTTCAGTTTACATACCTTGGATGTCTTTTCAACAATATCAGGCACAAACTTTGGATTTTCAATGTACTTCTTGAGCTTCCTGAGAAGGGAGTCTGCAATATTTTCTTTGTCATAATCCATCAATTTCTTCAAGAAAGTGGGATCTCCCAACAACACCTTCGCACTTGGCCAGTCAGGTCTGTGGGATAATAAGAATACAGTGCTCAATGTCTCAAAGAAATTTCATGCACTATATTTCTAAATCATGCAAACAAATCTGCCATTACTTCAAATTATTTCATGCACTTACTCTATCAGGAGCAATTATTTTAATTAGGTAACTTTGCAATTGTTTTGCAACAACACAATTAATATAACATATTTGTCTCATGGTAGTACATGTCAGGGAAATGATGCTCACTTGTATGCTGCAAAAAATTAGGAAAATAGTTGCCATACAGCTTATATCATTTGTTTAGAGCCAAACAGTTGCTACAGTAACTCTACATTATAGTTTGTAAGTAAAATGCCCTTCCGGCTCAAAACTGACGTTATCATGTAAAAATTAATATCAACAAAAAAGCTAGCTTCCTTTATCCTTAATCTAATCATAAAGCTTTATGACTCACTTGACTCCGAGCAAGATGCAAATGGACTCCATGACTGTCATAACCATGTCGGGCGGTTTATTGAACACCTTCAACTCGGCTACATCACTCTTATCTAAGGAATCCAGGGCTTTGTTGGCAGACTCTAGGGCAGGTAGAGCCTCATCCAAGTCTCGCTGGGCATCATCGGCAATGGCCTGGGTCTCCTCGGCCTTCACCGTGGCTGTTGCTTCATCATCAAGCACAACTTTCCTCACCTTTGAGAGAAGAACAACAACACAATCGTTAATTCTTCAGAGTTTTGTCCACAAGAATAAAATAGCTCCAAATGCCTTCTCTATATTCAGATCGACACACAAGTATCCGAAACTATTTTGATAAATGTTCCTTTAAACCTAGACATAAGGATTCTGAAAGAGCATGCATTCATTGGGACATAGGAAAAGGCATTAGGGTTAGTTTCTTACTAATTCATCATTTTGAATTGACTTATGTATGTTGGTTTCACCAGCTCAGAAACAAGCTAAATGTAAGAATATAGCCTATATGATCGAGGGCTTTGCCTCTAAAACTTGTAGCTCTGCAGTTCATCGCTCACCACTTTAAGTGACATATCAAAGATGTCATCATATGGGATTGTATCTTAATCTTTGAATATCACCACTAAACTTTAACTAAATGACACTTTCACTACTGTAAACAAAGTTATGTCTCATGTTAAGGGGATCACCATGCTACAGGGCCATTATACATGTACTTGACAAATGTCAGTAGAATCCATACTCATGCATACCTGATCAGCCTTTTCCTGATCAACAGCTAGCTTCTCCATGAGGATTTCTGTATCAGCAGATTTCTTCTTCAGCTCGGGTTCTAGGGCTGTCAGCTGAATCTCCATGTCGGCTACAAGGTCATTGGTCTCCAGGAGCTTTCCAAGACCATTCTTTACACGGTCTCTTGCATTCACCAATTGCCTTGGGTGCGATAATGTAATGGACAGAAAAATAAAACAGATTTCCAACGTGTGAAACTTAAGTGATTTCTCATACTAGCGTCATCGGCACATAAATTACACACAAGTAAAGACACATAATACAGCACTCAAAGAACAAGGTATTTATTGTTTTCTGAGGCTCTATTTTAAGAGCATTAAATCATCATGTTGCATTAATCCTTTATCTGCTGAAATTCCTGTGTTCCTTAATTTACACATCATATGTCGCGGCATTTGACCAAGCATCCCTTATTACTGTAAATATATATGTATTTTTTCTTTGTTTTATCCATAATCTCGGTTTCTACTCATACTATATTTATCATCATTTTGTATGATAATGATATATTTAAAATGCATGTGTTTCATTTTTATTTGTTTATGTATGAGATGTCTTAACAGAATAAAACAGACTTTAAACAAAATAATATATAAATGATAAAACTTACCTTCTCTTTTCAGACAGCATAGAGAAATATAGGTTGATGAGTTCTAGGTAGCTGGTAGGAGTGGTGTAGTATCTTCTCCTAAGCTCATTATAGTACCGGTCAGCCATTGAGCTCACACTTGTGTGGATTTCTACACACATCTCTGCAACTTTCTCCTGCAAAGGGCATAACAGATACAATGGTGTTACCACAGTCATGAATAAATATAAGATGGGGTAATCAATCACAGCCGTGATATCAATCAATGTCCATATGAGGTACACATCTAAGTGTGCAAGAAGAGGATCAAATGTATCTACATTTGCCTTCTTGTTGTAGCTTTGAAGTAATAATGTATGTTGCCAAAAGAATGCTTAAACTACCAAAGTTGATGCTTGGCATGTCAAGACAATTATTTTAGTACATACATGGTTGATTTGACATGAACTAAAAGACAGTTATGATGTACTTGAAGAAAAAAAAATGGAAAGGGTAAAGACGGCAATTTTGCATCAATTAAGGCTGAAAAAGGAAATAAACACTTGAGGCTGGTTCTTTAGATACAATCATCAAAAGAAAAAATAGAAATACAATTTTATCTGAATATGCAAATAGTGTGATCCTTGTAAGAAAATCTTACCTTCAGATCATCACGTCCAAAGTCCATGTTCTCAAAGAAGGTTTTTGATACCGAGAGCAAGGCTTCCTTGGGCCACTCTACGAACCAGTCGATGGTACAGCAATTGACCAACGACGGGAACATGCGACACCTTGCCCTGAAAGAGTCTCCAACAGGACTCATGCACAGCACGATATGGAGGTTCTTGCGCACACGACTGATGAAGAAGTTATAGATTTCTTCTCTGTTGCCTTCAGAGATTCCCGCTTCCTTGGCGGCAGGCCGGCAACCGATGATCACCCTCTCATACTCATCAGGCTCAAAGAGATTGGGCACCTCTCCGGAGTTGAGGATATTGTTGATGTCTTCAAGAAACTCTTCAACTACGATCTATTTACAGAATGATAAAAATTGGATTGGATCAAATCTTCCTGATCAATGAATCAAATAAACAAAGCAAAGAAACAGTAATTAGAAGTAGACATGATATACAGTCAAACCTGCTTTAGTGACCACCTGTCTACAAAGACCACCTGTCTACAAGGACCACATTTTTTGTTTCCCTTGAAAATGGTTTCTCATTGAAACATGAACTAAAGGAACCTGTCTACAAAGACAAAGTTTCCCTCAGGCGGTCGCTGTAGACAGGTTTGACTGTATATTCATATCAAAGAACATTTTCCAAAAATATCATTTTAATTTTACATCTATGTATTCTAAGTACATATATGCATACAAGAGAAGAGAAAAAGACTTGCGAACTGTTATTAAAGTACAGTATTTTTTACCTGTGTGTCTGTAAAGAGGAAGACAGTATTGTCATTGTTCACTCCAGCCATGGTGTAAAGCTTCTTCAGATCTTCATGGAAGGAGTCGTAGTTGTACCCACGAGACAGCTCGATCTGAAAGCACTTGTAGCCGCAGATATGGGACGCTAATCTTGTCAGAGACTGCTTGCCGGTACCACCAACACCTACCAGGAGAGCATTGCCACGCTCCTGACGGATGATACGGATGATCCTAGAGGTAAAATAAATGGGGTTAAAGGTATGGAACAGTTTTGGAAACGCCCCCCTCTCAAAAAATTGAAATGGAAGCTCTAATTACCAATCATGTGAAAGAATATGTTTTGACTAATATGTGATGATACAAATTTTGCCAGGAAACCACCTACTAATTGATATATTTGCTAAATTATTATATCTATCCGGACTGGATAGATCGATATCGCGTAGTCCCATATACATCTTTCTGTGTACAGTGATTGTAACTTTACCAAGACTGGGCCAAATTTCTTATCATTTTGATGATTCCAGAACCTTGCAGTGTCTTTCACAAGGATAATCGCATGACCAGAACTGGTCTATACCTTTAATGTTACTTCTACTCGTCAAGAATGTTTTTTTTTCATTCATACATGTACATATCATCAAACAAGGTCATATGTATAGATATAATATTTGATGGAGTATGATGACCAAGGACTTCAGATATGTAAAACAATAAAAGCTGCATAATGTTATTCTTAAATCTCCATTAATGTAATTATACAGAGCTGGTGAATAAATTTATTGCTAGGTGTCTGTAGGAGCTATATACAATTGTGTAGACTGACATAGTCACATGACTTTGTGATGTCCTGGAGATGAACCCAATCAAAGCTCATATAAATAATCTGGAGAGCAGTTTACCTGGCGATGTGCTGGACAGCATCCAAGAAGAAAACCAGTTTCATCTCCTTTGACGAACTCATGTTGAAGTCATCCAAATACTGGTAGAGTAGAACAAAAAGTCAAAAAGCAAACATGTCAATGATCGAATCTAATAAATCAACAACAACTACCCCCCTTTAAAAAAACCAGTGAAAAACTCTGACAGATAATACCCCCCCCCTATTAAACATGGATTGTCACTATAAACATATCTATAGAATTGCATACTATTAGTTTGCTTTCATCTATAGAAACTACAAGTGACTTGAGATTATATAAAAAGCACCAGCAATGAAATGATTTTTGTTGGTGTGCATCAGTATAGAATGTATATAATACGAGTAGTTGAACACTCACATCACCCAATACATTCTTGAGTTTGTTAAGATCTACAATGTCTTCATAGGATCTGTCAGCTTCCTCAGCACCCGCTTTCATGAAGTCACCGAAGATGATGGGTTTAGTGACAAACGTCTCAGGCTCAATGTTCTGACTGAAATGTTTGCTGGCCATCTCAGACATGATCTCCATGAAGTACTTCTTGTCCTCGTTGTTGATGAGACGGTCGTGGAAGACACGCTGGCACTCGTGGCTGAAGATGCGGAAGATAGCTACTTGGTCACGGATGATGCCAGGATCTGCCTGCAGAACACCTGATGGAAGATGAATGCAATTGAAGACTGATCAGCTTTGGTGTGTGCTGGTTAGAGTTTACAATGTTTTTTTAAAAGAATTGTATGAATTTATGGAAATGAAAG
Source organism: Strongylocentrotus droebachiensis (assembly GCA_035222895.1). NCBI lineage: Eukaryota > Metazoa > Echinodermata > Echinoidea > Camarodonta > Strongylocentrotidae > Strongylocentrotus > Strongylocentrotus droebachiensis. The sequence continues at coordinate 39,319 of JAVYIG010007771.1, forward strand.
ACCAAAATTTGAAAGTACCATTTCTTTCATCAAGGGTATCATATAAGTTATTCAAAGTTACAAAAATGCAACACTAGTTTTTGAGGGGGGTTTAACGTCAAAATGGAATACTTGAATGGTGACCAACTGTGTTTCAAATTACATTATCAAACTTCAGTCATAACATTAATGACTTGCTAAAATTTCATAAAACAAAATTGTCTGCCTGAGTGAATCCACAATACAGCTGCAGATGAGACTGGTATGAAGATTCATCGTACTGGCCATCAAGTAACCGATTCCCATGGAACTATACATTTGAGATGCTTTATGCACCAGCCGTTAGCTTACCCTGAACACATTTGGAGAGATCCCTAAGGTTGAAGACGTAGTGAGATTTAGCTGGTGTTGGCAGGAGATCAGTACTCATACGTCCATAGATATCGACAGCTGCTCCCACGATATTATCCACTTGTTCCCTCACAGCTTGAGGAAACTCAGCCAAGAAGCCACTGAGGATGGACTACATCAGATAAAGAAATTCAAAGTTGTTTATAGAAAATATGGCTGGATAAGTCAGGATCAATATCATATTAAGCATTCTTATTGGAAAAATGACCAACATTATAATACTCTCTAGTGAATATATAACAATTTAAATCTAATGTAAATTAATCGAATTTAAATTCTTAAGACAATTCTTTTTTTTTTGCATCACATAATTGAAACTTTGAAATTTTGCTCTTTAAATCACAAAATTAAGCCCCATTTGTTTTCAGTGTATTCAATACGTTGCAATCTTTTTTTGTTTTTTGTTGGGGGGGGGGGGGGAGCGGGTTCTCATTTGTTTTCTCTTCCTGAGGTAGATATGGTAACTGGTATGTGATGGCTGTTGCTTCTCACCTTGAAGATATGCTTTAGACTGTGATCCGAGGCTGTAGGTACACACAGCATGCTGAAGTGACGCATGAGACGGGGTGTGACGGGATTACGACCACCACCCGGCGGGGCACAAGCCGATGCTAGGGTCACGTCCTACGTGAAAGAAAACAAATTAAAAAAGATATTAACATCACACATGCGGATAAACATATACCCAGGAGTATATAAATATATCTTCCTCAATACTCGATATTCCCTGATGACTAATCAAATGTATACAGACTACAGAGTATTAAAGACAGAATCAGATTCAGTGGTATCTGTTGTTTGAAGAGAAGAAGAGCATGAATTCACATACTTTAAGAGTGTTAATGCCCTTCTGGCTCCAAACAGGTGTTTCACAAAGATCCTAAGTCGAACTTAACTCTAAGTTGGACTTAAATGTTATGGAGAGTCATTTGTAGCCTTAAAGTGCAATATATTCAAAAGCCAAAATTCAAGTGTTTAGGACTTTTCATAAATTCCACATCAAGAACATGAAATCTCCTTGATAATAGAAAATATGAATGATTTGAATTTAACATTTTATGTCTTTTAAAATAACTTTTATATTCTATTTTCAAAGATGCTAATGGCTTTCCATAATTTTTAAGTCCAACTTAGAGATAAGTTCAACTTATCACTGGATAGTAACTAGAAGTAGTAGAAATGAAATACAAGAAAAGCGTTCAAAAAAGAAAGAGACCATATAGAGGAGGTGAGTGAAAAATGAGTATGAAGTTTACCTGGATGTCTTTCCAGAACATCTTCTCCCTGTCGTAGAATCCTCCAAAGTCTTGGTACTGCCTGAGGAGCTCAATGGGTGGCTGTGAACCATAGGTGTCCAGCTTAGGCATGTTCAGATCGTCCACAAAGATGATCACCCTCTTTCCGATGGGGGCACCTACAAATCATAATCATTCAACACAGTGATTAAACTCTTTCACAGAGTAACCATACACAAAGAGGAGGCGCTATAGCTCAGTTGGTAGAGCAGAGGTCTCGTAATCCGGTGACCCGGGTTCAAAACCAAGCCGATGAGCTAGTGCCCTTTGGTAAGGCATTAATCCTCATTATCAGATCCCTCGGAGAGAGCCTAAAGCCGTCGGCCTTCTGGTTGCTTACTTACAAGCATTTATGCTTTCTTAGCAGTCAGGTTAAGTAACCACCAATAACCAAGATTTTGCTCTTTGAAAACTTGAAAATGAAAATGCTACCATATGATCAAAATAACCCTCTGTTTAAGCTTATAATACCTGTTTAAAAACTAGCATGGCCAAGAGTCTTATATAGATGTCTTTTTAAAATATGGAAACGAAGCCTGAATAACATAATCCTTCCCTAAACCATTTTTTTCTTCTTGTAATACAATTTCAACACGCTATGTGACTTTCAAAAGAAAAATGAAATTTGATTTACCAAGAATGGTCTTTCTCTTCTTTTCTAGCTTGCCCTCTATAATCTCTTGTGTCCTCTGACTACTCGTCTGAGCAGAGAAATTCATGAAGATGGGAACATAGTCGGCCTTATCTTGGATTCCTTCCAGGAGGGCTCGCGCAATCACAGACTATATATGCAAACCAAGAGGGAAAAGAGAGGGAAGCAAAACAAAAGAGTCTCATTAGTGTTATGTTAATATTATGTTAATTTACATCTTCTAAAATATCAGAGAGGTTGACATTTAAAAGCCTGCAAGGAAATGCAATGTACAATTTCACACCTTCATCCAGTATTTTGTAACCATAATCAGGAGAGCGTAGCAATTTCAGCAGTGGACTCAGTACTGAAAGTCATTTTGTATAGTGCCTAATATACATGTTCCCTCAAATATGATTTGATGCCACAGCCTCCCCTAGTTGTTTGCCTAAAGGCCTATGCACCTGTTTTTTATAGTATTTCCTGTAATATAAACACCATTGTCATCATGGCATAGACTAGGTACAAAACAAATTTATAATACAATCTTTCTACAGCACTGAAAAGGTTTCAAATTGATTCAAGATTTCTTTATAAATCTTTAGTTTATCATGCAATAACTGGTAACATTGGTAGACGATTGTTAATGATCCAGAAGTGGCCAAGTTATCAAAATATATCACAATACAAAAACTAGTAAAAGCATTGAAGAGTGTCGCAAGAATTTTTCTACACATATATATATCTGTAATGCATGTACACAAAATGATACAATCAAAGCAATCGCATGGAGAAGAAAAATGTGCATTTCCAATTTAAATTACCTTTCCTACACCAGTTGTTCCGGTGAACAAAACAGAATGGTTGACCAGGATGAGCTTCTCCATGAGGTATCCAAACCTGACCGTATCCATGGTGGGCACCAACATCTCAAAGAAGGGAACCTCTGGGTCGTACTTGAAGGTAGGGACGATCTTCTCCCACAGGTCCATCCGTTTGCTGTCAAAGTCCATGTAGCAGCTCCACAGGTCTCCGTTGATAGGGAGCTGCATGAATGGATAAGAAAATAAGGTCACCAAAAATATATCACATAAGTAAGCCATTTCGCATGAGTAGGACATTATGTGGATGCACTACTCTTTAATACTTGAATTCTATGAATAAAGCATGGTCCTTCTAAACCTTGACCTAGATCTGTTCTTAAGTGGTTAAAATTTAGTTTACTGCCAGGGTGCTCATACAGTATTAGAAGATATTTTACTGTAACTTCAAACCTGCAGAAATAGAACAAGATGCCACAAAACTTCTCAATACAGATGAACAACGATCATCAATTGTTGATGTCATATGCTGTATGATGTCTAGTGTCTAATGTTAATCTCCAATGTTTATGCTTAAAGGCATTGTTTAACAATGTTAAATCTGAGATGCATGGCCCTACGCGTTATCAGTGTCTGTGATATGGTGTAATATTGAAGGCCTCAAAAAAATTGCGCATCAAAATGATCACAAAGTGCCTAAAAAAAGTAAAATCTTTGAGTGACTGGTTTTACCAGACTCATTTTCCCCAATAGACTGTAGTGTTATGAAAACCGTTAGGAAAACAGAAAATCTGATTTGGATTTCAAGTCATAAATATCTTGATAATCAGACAGGCGATCGGCTTGTAAAAGTCATGGGGTTCCTCACTGAACCTAAAGGTTTATAATTGTCATTGCAGCATGAGCTAAATCCAGGATTTTGTTTCAGAATCTGAGACAATGTTACCGAGTCACTTTAATGCATGATACATTCTTTTCATCTCTTAATCAAAAGTAGCTTTTGTTATTAAAGCAGATGTGAGTTATTTCCTTTTCTAATCAGAACAAAATTGAATATCAAAGGAACATCTAATTACCTTGGCATCACCATTGTCCTCAAACTGATTCCTGATGAAAGTATCAAAGGCGTCCCAGCAAGACTCTATCAGGTTACCTCCAATGGCCCACAGGTAGGAGAAGACAAAGGTGGAGCAGATCAAAGGATGAAGCTTAGCCGTCTCCAGTTTGAGGTTGACATTGGACTTCTCCTGGAACAGCAGAGCCTCCAACAAGCAGCAAAGTGTGGTCACTTTACTGACGTCCACCTGGTTTGGAAATTAACAGAATTGGCTGATTACTACAGATACCCAACTAGTAGCATTGGTTATTATCTTTACCCTTGTCTTCCTAGTTGAGGTAAATGAAGGCATTATAAATGAGATAAAAAATGAGAAACATATCAAATTATTTTCTTGCAATGTATAATATCTGTACCATATACCATCACACTTGTTGCCTGGCATATTTTTCGAAGTATAGATGGAATTATTGTGAAATCGTCACTTTACATAAATCCCAGGTAATGAATAGACCAGTTCATGGTTATATAGCACATGTCCCAAATGACCCCGAATATCCACAGATCTTCAAAACATGAAGAGTTCCCACTTTGTACATTTTGAAATAATAACTCCTACAGCAATGGAGGTGCTTCATAAATAGCCTTTGTTTCCCCTTTTCAAAGAATAGTCCCACCTGTGTATCATTTATGCACTGCTTGTGCATAAATAAATAATGATTACATAACTTTCATGAGCACGTATCCAGTATTTCGTCTCTGTGTATTTCACTATTTGGTCTGCAATGACCTCTATCTGCTCATGCTCAGACTGCAACTATGAACTGGCTTATTCAAGAAAATAATGGAGCTCACCTGATGAATGGCTTGAATGCACTTCTTGACTACAAACTTGAGCCCGTCGTCCACATAGTTATTGAAGAGATCTAGAATGTAGGTGTAGGTTTCCTCTTGAAGTTTGTCCTTGAATCTGGCAATCCATGTCAGGACGTAAGGATTCCATTTCATCTCACCAGGGTCTATGTACACCATACCACATCTGTGACAAAGAGAAAATACAAACTTGTTATAAAGTGATTACTAATTGGGGGCTATAGCTGTTAACATCCTTTCTTGAACACCCGCATATCGAGATGTACTAAATCCTTGAGACGTTCAGAAAATCTTGTAAAACTTTCATTCTTTTTGATATATACCAAGATATACCATGCCTACAGTAATTATGATTATGGTCATGCATAGAAGATGCAGTAATAAAATATTCCACTTTTGTATAGTGCTAATACATTGACAATGTCTCTAAGCCCTTTACAGATATATTATTATCCCGGTCATTGGATTCAGGCTTGTAAAAAATGTAGCCTCTTAAAAGATCTTGAAAATTCAAATCACAGAGTCATCAGATCAAGCAGCTTGCAGAAAACTTCTCAAAGGATGTGTGATTTTTGTTTCTTCTTCATTTTACATGCAGATCTCTATACTATTATCATACTTGAATATAACAATAAATGCAAAGGTGATTTCACCTTGATCACATTCTCAAAATTCTTCCTTACCTGCTGACAGTAGCAGGAGAGGCAACGGCCAAGTCCTGGACTTCAAACACCATGTGAATAGAGTTGGATAGCTTGATACGCTCGCCGTTTGCCAGACACAACATCTTGTTATCATCCAAGACGGTGTTCATGTTCTCAATCCACAGGGCATCTACAGGACCATCGCATATGATCCACTTGTGATCATCTGTGGTATCCTGGACAATCAAAGGTTGGAAAATAGAAAGCATTGTCAGATCGAGTAGGCTTTTATGAAGTAGTGATATATGTAATTCAACAGTCATAGTCCAATATTTGCTTATAAACTCTATTAATTTCAAATACAGTGTAGAAGTTGTCCAATAATGCTGGATGAATACAAAATGAATATTACATTGAACATCTGATTTTTTATTTTGCTTTCGAAAATATTGGGTACAAATAATGAGGATTTGCAGTATGTTGACAGAATTTACAAACATTTGCAATATACAAGAAAACTTATCCCATTTAGATCTGAAACAAACTTCTTTCTTAGCATACTAAAGAGAAAACATACAATGCCAGAAAATCCAGGCTGACTGGCATTGAAATATTCTGTACTTTACTTACATTGGTAGCTTTCCTGACAGTGATTCCCATCAGTCCATCCTGCCACTCGAGAGTAAGCTTGTTGATCTCTCCGTACAGCTCACCCATAGTGACTGATTTAGGGTTGAGTACGTAGCGATGAACTGGCTGGTAGTACGAAACATCTTCTCCTGCGGCATGTAGGTCAGTCAATGTCTTGGCCAAACACTACAGTCAGGTTAAAGGCATCGTTTAACAATGTTAAATCTGAGATGCAGGGCCCTACATGTTATCAGTGTCTGTGATATGGTGTAATATTGGAGCCCTAAAAAAATCACGCTTCAAAAATGATCAAGAAGTGCCTCAAAAAAGTAAAAATCTTTGAGTGACCGATTTTATCATACTCATTTTCCCCAATAGACTGTAGTATTATGAAAACCGTTAGGAAATTAAACCAAATTTCCAATCATAAATATCTTGATAATCAAACAGGCGATCGGCTTGTAAAAGTCATGGGGTGCCTGACTGACCTAAAGGTTTATAATTATTATTGCAGCATGGTGCTAAATCCAGGATTTTGTTTAAGAATCTGAGACAAAGTTACCGGATCCCTTTAAACAAATCAATCACATTAATAAAAGGCATTATCAGATACAGAATATATCCAAAATCAAACTTGATACTAGGCTGTGTTTCCCCCTGCAAGAGCTTGTTCCGGGTAATAACATTCCAATTTGTACAGTGCGTATCATGTTTATATATAAGGGGTTTACCCACTTCCAAAGTACTTTGCAAATTTCTAACCTGGTTTTCATTCATGCTAAAAAAATGATCTAGAAATATTTATTCATTAATCACAAAAACACATTCTTCTATTTTGCTATTTTGTTTCATCTCATCACATAAAAAGTATATAAAATTTCACTTTCATATTCCTCTTGACGGTCAAATTCTATTTAAAAAAAAAATCTTCATTACTCATACTCATAAGGTTTAAACAAAAAAAACCTGTGAGTATGTCTACTTGATACTGACTACACTTCTTACCTCATAGACAGTTGTCTTGCCACCCCCTGTGGGTCCGACCAACATGACTCCATGCCTGACGATCATAGTCTCGTAAAGCTGAATGACCTTACTGACCATACACTGCTTCGGCTGAAGACCTTTGGCCAGTAGGGAATCGATGATGGTCTTTTCGAGGATACCATAGTCGTGCTCTGGAAGCACGCAACCAGGGAACAAATCTGACAGGATGCCCTGTGGATAAAACAGTCAAAGAGTTTTCATCTAAATTTTGTACATACATACAGAAAGGTTGATCTAAGTGAGGAGGATGCTTGAGACAAGAAGAAATAAAGGTATAGGGAGTTTCATCATGGCGCAAAAGTCAGTAATCCCTTGTATGAGGGGAAAATGCTCACTTTAATAAATGATGATGATGATGCAGAGACGTGAAGAACCACAAAGATATACATTACGTTTCAAAACCACAAATGGATTAGATTCCTGTAAATAATTACCAGTACATAATTACCTGTAACTAGAAATTTAGTTTTTGAATGGTAATGGACTTATCAACAACTGTCACTACTACGAGTCTGAGATAGTTTAAGCAACAGAGTCACAGATGAAGTCATGGTATGAAAATCAAATTGCAAATACAAAACTTTGCAAGGTATATGCAAGTCATGTTCTTGATATTTTCAAACTCACCTTGAACAAGATAGCATCATCTGCCAAGAACTTGGGCAAGTTACTGTCCCTCAAGGCTCTGATGAGCACGATATCCTCACCCAAGTCTGGGTTACCGCGCTTGAGGGCACCGGCCATCACCAACACAGATTTGACGGCTCTCATCCCAAAGTCATAATGGTCCTGCTGGGACAGCTGCTCGGAGCACAGCTTGTACATCTGTGTCATCTTGCGGGCCAGGTTACGGGAATCTTCAAAACCCTCAGAGTACAGGATCACCTCTGCAATAAGGGCTGAAGGAGGAAAGCAATATATAGAAAAGATATTTAAAAGAAAACTTTTATAACAAATTCCTGAATAAGTTTTACTAGGTACAGGCAAACCTGTCTTTAGCAACCACCCTAAGGAAACACAAAAAGTGGTCTTTGAAGACAGGTGGTCTTTGAAAACAGGTTCCTTTAGTACATATTTCAACGAGAAACCATTTTCAAGGGAAACAAACAATGCGATCTTTGTAGGCAGGTGGTCACTAAAGCTTGTTTGACTGTACCATGAATAATGAAGAAGGGTGGATAGACGTTTGATCTTTTCACATTTAATCTCCTGTCAACACGAGTAACACTACTATACTGTTACTATCTTTTGTGTCTGTTTAATTCAGCATAAAATTAATTGTCCCTTCATTTATGTATATTCTATCTTACTCCTGTTCCTTTGTTTATAATGCAGATGCTTTCATGTGATAACTCTCTATATTTTTGTTTTTGTTTCACAAGTGCACCTTAAACATTTGCTTTCAAGTGGAATCAGCTCCTTACCAATCTCATAATTTGTTTCATTATCATTATTATTATTACTGTTTAAATCTAGTAGCCAGACTGATTTTGACAGAAAGGTCTTGTAAAATTTTTAACAATTGAAAATTCTTTCTGTATTTCTTCTTTCTGGGACCCGTTTCACAAAGCCTTTCTTTCAATGACAAATCTGCTGATAACCAATCAGAAGCCAGGATTTCACTAGCTTATAACAAAAACTGTCATTAGTCACTGATGACAAGTTTTGTGAAACGCCCCCCTGGTCGTCTCTTTGAAAAAGGGCTTACCATAATCTGGCACCATCATAGCAATAGGTCTAAAGAGAGCCTTGAGGTTATCAGGTAGCTCAGTCCTCCCTGCATAACCAGGGTTCATGGTGATGAATGCAGCACATGTAGGAATCAGCTTGATCTCACGACCCTCAAACATGAACCTAGAGAGCTGAAATCAATCGATAAGATAATGAATTATAAGCGAGTATAAGGTGAATAAAATAGAGGATCCATTGTTTTACTCATAATGAATGGAATTGCATGCAGTCTTGGGATGTCATCCTTCGAAAAGATTTTGAAAAAAATCATGGCTTTTTTTACTGATGACTTTTTATATCATCTTTGAACATGCTATTAGAAGTTAAAGATGCAATAATACAAATTTGTAGGTAATTCCCTGTCTTTCTCCCTCCCCCCCCCCACCATTATCTGATGAAGGCTATTCATAAAAAATTAAAACAGATATGAAAGAAAGACAATTAGACGAACCTTGGCGGCTTTGGCATTCCTGATGGTGATGAGCTGCTGAGCAATTACAGACAACACCTCAATACTGATTCTATTGAACTCATCAAAGCAACACCAAGCTCCAGACTGGGCCAGACCAGAGAAGAACTTCCCCATCATCTTGTAATCCAGGTCATCGGAGCAATTGAACACCACACACTGCTTAGCTAGACCCTTGGCCAGATCTTTGGTGGTCTCTGTCTTGCCAGTACCAGCCGGACCGGCTGGAGCTCCTCCCAGATCTAGCTGGAGAGCTCCCATCAAACACAGGTAGCAACGATCCTATACAAACAAAAAGTAGCAATGAAATAAGTGAATCAGTAGATATATTTAAAAACATCCAAACATTTTGATTTCAGAAGCATTACTATAAGTAACTAATAATGAACATTGCAACAATTAAAAATCTACTCTCCATAAAAATGAATGGAAACTATTTTCACTAAGATAAAGATGAAGTAATCACCTTTTAATAAATATTAAAGTTCATAAATAGCACCATGCTGTGAATATGCTAACATTATTTTTTGACTACCTATAACTATTATATCTCTAATGGGAACTTTCTTGATCACAATAGATAAAAAAATAAAATAGAAATGCAATGTAATGACAAATATTTTCTTACTGTGAGTGGTGTGATGACCAAACGAGCAGACGCCCCCAGATACTCATAGCCATAGATGTACTGTGATGTAGACATGCGAACTACACAGTTATCAAGCTCAAGGTCCCAGTAGTAACGCAGTTGCTTGACCCATTCAAAGTTGTTGCTCGAGTCCACCTGGTTCTTGACCATGCTGGTGATGATGTCACGTGCGTGGACATCAATCGTGATCTGAGCTCCGATGATGGCTCTCACAAGCTTGGGTAGTTCTCCTCGTACCATGGCAGCCAGTGCAAACAGGTTCTGGAGTTTTAAAAAAAGTTAACAAACAAAGAAAGGCATGAGCAACAAAAAACAATAAACAATTCCTAAAATAGGAAAAGGTTGTGAAAGTGATGAAGAAATGAAAGAGCTGGAAATGTTATACATTGATAAACAACAATTTCCTTCACCTATTATTCTATCAAAGTACAAGTTTTTTAAAGACATTTTCTTATATTGATAATCCTGGTTTGTTTTCTGTACAAAAACAAATTTAAGTATCGCTAAGTATCACAAAACAATGTATTACAATTTATGATGCTGCATTTAATCAATGAACAGGCTTACCGTAATGTTTGTCTGTTCAAACACCTTCATGGCTTCAAGCCTGTCTCCAGTATTCTCCAGAACCTCTGTCACATCTCGGGCCCACATAGTCTGAGATACGGTCAGCACAACCTGCAAGATAAAAAAACAGATGGTTGTATATAACATGCATTCTTTTCAGGATCAATCAACAAAATGATATTATACTGCTTCTAGATAATAGTATTGACCATTACTTTATGATGTTGTCTGTATTTTGTAGAAGAGTCAGCAGAATAATGGCAAAGTTCTTCAATTTTTCAATCGTAGGCAAAGACTAGTTATAACATTTCATGAACACAAAATCACACTCTTAAAGGTATTACAAAGTTTTGGGAAATTTTGAAAAATGGGTGGATAGTGATTCTTTACAATTTTGATATATTTGGATGCCCCTGTGGATGTATTAAAAGCACTAGAAATTTTAGCCCCTAAAACACTTCTGCTTTCGAGAAAAATTGAATATAAAGATTTACCGGTGCTCCCGGTAAATTTTGATGAATTTCAAATAGCTCCTACGGCCGTACAATGGTAACTGCGACCATGAAAATCTCAGAATATGTAGTTGTGGTATATAATTTCGGAACAGGAATAGCTAATCGGTCAATTTTAGTCAAGAAACATTGTTTTACAGCTTTATTAATATTTTGACCTTGAGAGGGAGCTATACAACATAAAGTGTTTATTATTTACAATTTCATAACTTTAGAGTCGATTTCGACCGCGACAACGATCAGTGAATATTGTATAATCGCTTATGCTTCTAATATGTTCATTTGAACCAAATTCACGACCCCATACCAAAACTTTGTATTACCTTTAAAGCCTGTCTGTACTAGTTTGGCAAGGGGGAATTAGACCTCCCTGCAAGGTCACTGACAGGTGGTTATCTCATCAAATCAGCTCTCAATTCACATAAGAAAAAGGGGATCAGGGCGCAAGTAGCTATAAGTAGTGCAGTGGGGCTTTAAACATTAGGCTCGAAAGGGAAGAAATAGCCTACCTGTGATGGATTGCTGGCAATCCATTCTTCCTTAGATTTCACCTCGTAATCAGCGAGAGCAGCCTTGGTGATACGTCTTAGAGAAGACATCATGGCCTCCTCCACCTTACCCAGCCAGTCTTCCACGTTACCTCTGGCCTTGAGACCTTTACCTAATCCAACCTTCTCATTCTCAGGAGAGATCATCGCAATGATGTCGTTGGTGCTCGTAGTGGCTTGATCTGGACAAATTAGATCAGAGTAAAACGTGATAAATAAGTCAGACAACAAGTATCTAAAAGAGAATAGGACGTTAAGTGGAGGCCCCATGTAGAGGAGAGTCACCACCTTTGCACGTTAAGAACCCACGTCACTATTCATATAAGAGTAGGGGGAAACCCTGGTGTAGTGGTCCACCTGCACACCCCCAATCAGTTATACCGGGAGGAGAGACCTGAGGGTTACAGAGATTAAGTTCGCTTTTCGCCTCCCAGGCACAGGGTCAAATACTAAAAAATAATAATAATAATAACTACATTACCATCAAACAACTTTTAATCTTTATCAAAGCAGCACTTAACATATCAAAGAAGCAATTAATAGTTGTGAATCTTTTAGAATTCCAAAAAACTGTAAGAGGAGCTGAAGTATTTGAGTATGAAAGAAATAATTGAAATTTCAGAAAAAACAAAATTCATTAGTAAATATTCCTTTCTGACCTTTGTCTCCGGTAGGAGAGCTCTTGCCATCAGCAGCTACTGTACCAAACTCCAGCTTTTGGATGGCATCAAAACATTTCCTGAGATGTGGCTGTACAGCATGTGGGTTACGAGTCTGGGACAGAATCTCAAGCAGTTCATCATTGGACAAGAAGTAGAACCTGGAATGAAATAACAAGAACACAAGAAATACTGAATTATGTGACTATCACATCTGACAATTAAATAACATAGCGCAGGTACTATATAAATCTACTCTACTACTTCAGCTGTAATGAAAAGAACTCCTAACAGTGGTACTTTACGGACACCAAAACCAAAAACTATCCATAAGCTCCTGAAAAAAAGTGTGTCTTCAACAAAACTTTGAAGATAGACACAGATAGGGTTTTCCCTAATATAGGCATAGCAAAGACATATAATCATTTGATGACAAAATCATAAGCTTCACTGATTTGAAAAGTGAAATTCACCTGTATCAATAACACTCCGAATCGCACACATCTCACCTGAAACTATCATGCCCCACAGGCATCAATTAATCAAATACCGACAGTATGGGTAATTTGGAGATAGTTCAACATACCCATAGCCACAGGGGTTGTATTAAATTGGACTGATCGAATTCATAAGAGAACAATACAGACTCAACAACAATCACAATATTATTCCCTTGATTACTACTGACCTTGGGAATACAGCTCTCTTGGACTCAAGGTAGGCTTCCAGACACTTCTGGATCTGGTCCAGAAGGGAGTTGTTGTTCTTGAATGTTTCTAAGAGACCGGGCTGTGTGGCAGCTCGGATGGCTAATGGAAGTCGGTTCACTTTCCGCATAATCTCCTTCCAAGATTTGTCACACTAAGATTTAAAAGAAAAAAGATAGAGATGTGAAAATAATCTACCCTTTCTTATAACCAAGATATGTAAAAACAATACTGCCAACATTAAGTATCTCGGTATTACATTTCTATTAAAAAGGAAAAGTTGATGAGTTGTTATTGATTTGATTTGATTTGATTTATTGGTTTCTGCATCTTTTTTTCTTTCTTTTTCATCATACATTTTCATGAACATGATATGACTTGATACAATATTTCAAGTGTACATAATTTTATACAGATAATATACAAAATTCAACAAATATATTGAATGCATAATTAACATACATTAGATGCAGGAGGGCTATGACTACACTTTTTTTTCAACCCAAACGGTGTCTATATTACATGTTAGCATGGGTTTGGTGTCAAAACATTGATGTGTACTCTACATCCTGATGTCAAAAACTACAGAAAAATTTCATTCTGTTCTGACCATACCTGCATGAACATCTTAGCCTCTGCAGGGAGCTGTCTCTGGATATCTGGAGCACTGAAGATACTCTCCAGGTACAACCAGTTGCGCTGACAGTTTATCCACTCCTCCTGTTAAGGGAAAATCAATAATGGTTTGAATGTTTAAACATAAATATCAACATGATAGTGCACACTGAAATACCTCTAATATCAGGGCAACTTCTGCAGCTTAATCAATCATGTATATCTTCGAGATGATTTAGAGCATGATCAAAGTTATCATCATTATTTCATATAACACACCTCCTCATCAATATTACAAGCTATGCTTTTCTATAGGTTCCTGCACATTTTACAGTTTTGTGCTTTTCTTGCCTGAGTTTCCTTTAAATGATAATAGTTGTCAAACAAATTTGATGATATGTGACTTTGTAATTAGTCAATTACTATAATCATGCTTAAAAATAATGAAACAATATGTCTTTTATGTATATTTTGTTATCTGTATTGTATCTGCATGTGAATTGTGAAACCAATAAACTCAAATATTCTCTCAACTGTGTAAGATACAACAAAGAAAATCAATGAATAATAGATAGACTGTAATAGACAATACAACTTGTAGAAATGTGGTTAGATAAATCTTTAATGACCTCTTAAGCTGGACACTGTTTCCACAAACTATCAAAACCACACTTCCGTATTCCTCACAAACTTACCAGTGTCTCATTGAAGAGAGCCAGATTCCGGACCCATTCATCCACCCTTGGTTTGATGGGGCCCACATGCCTAGAGCTAGCGATGGTCGTGATGTTGACCTGGGAGTCATCCAAGAGAACCTGTATGTCGTCTGTACCGCCCAGTATGAAGACATCTTTGGTGTCACGGTGAGCTAGAACCGTGAACTCCGTGGTCTTCCAGGAGTCCTCAACCTGAAACAAGAATGACCAGGGGGTGTTTCACAAAACTTGTCATCAGTGACAAATGACAGTTTTTGTTATAAGCTACTGAAAATCCTTGCTTCTGATTGGTTATCAGCAGATTTGTCACTGATTTTTGTCATTTGTCATTGTGAAAATGCTTTGTGAAACGGGTCCCAGATCATGCTGAACCATTTCCTTACTTCATTGATCTTCTATTACACGGTTAAATTTCACATGATATCAATACTTTAACTGAAACAGAACCTTGTATTTAAATTATGTTATTAAAGAAGAACACGTTAAAATAAATGAACTTAATACAGAGATATGATTAGGTGTAATTGCATTAGGCTGTCGAAATTTTGAAAATTAGGAATATTCCGGATTTTCAGGTCCTAGAAATCCCCCAAAATGGAATATTCCGAATTATTTGTAAGGGTTGGCAGGTATGTGACTCGCTTGTAGGACCTGCGGTCTTAGAAAGTACCTGGAACATTTTGTTGTTAAACTTACGCACATCTTTGCTTTTCTGCACTCCATGGAAACTCACAAACTGCAAAAAAACTGTTATAAGTTTAAAATGTAATAATCGATTTGTTTGAAAGAATAAATAATGTGACCAATGGCTTTTTGCTGGGTAACTTGTGATGGTTGACATCTAGAACAGAGCATGATCCTTTCATCAATATTAGGGAACCTGAATATAAGAAAAGGAAGTTTGTATACAATAACTCCTATGACCAAAGTCAAACCTCCTCAGTGCATGGTATGAAATAAGTGCAAAATAAACCAAGCCTACCTTTTTGAGGAGAGATTCCAGGGCAGCTTCACTAGAAGCTTGACCAGACACTTCCTCAATCTCTTCAGTGAAGTTGAAGGCATTCAGCTTGGTCATGAGGCCAAGGGTCAAAGGTTCCTCAGCAGTGAACTTGTGATTCAAGATCGTTTCCACTTTCTCCCAGTGACGTTTGTTAAGGGATGGGTTCCTCAAGTTGACGATGACTGGAAGCTACAAATATATCATAATAATGGGATTATTGTACTTTGTATGTTATGTTGAAGAGACTACATGAGATCCCGCTCTTCGCACATGTGCACATAGTCGTCTTTGCAAGCTAAGGCTTATGAAAAGTAACTCTTCATAGCGCAAAAAATTATACTTCAATTTTCTCTTCCTCAACACTCTCATAAAATAAAGAGGAAACTTCAAACGGTAAGTTCTCGTTTTATCTTTTTATTAGATTGAACTTATAGCAGCAATACAAAAGAACACATCTCTAAATGTGTACGATGAAATGTATACTAGCCTGGTGCCAAACACTGAATCATGCAAGTTTTAAAAAAATAAAAAATATCAGAAACAACAAATACATTCTCATAATATTATGTATTTTAAGTCCATTTTTATAGAGTAGGGCATACATATCCCATACATTACTGCTGTTAAAGTATGAATTATTTTAAGATGCTGACCTTAGAAGACACATTTCACTCAAAACGATGAATGTTAATGCTATGTCTTACATATTTCTGTTTTCAAGCAATAAAAGAATGACAAACCTTTTCCCTCATGACTTCCACCTTCTCCTTGAGTTTAGGAACGACATGGTTAGGAGGCAATCCTTTCTCAAGTTGATTTACCGACTTGCCGTACTTGGCTACGTTGGCTGAGAGGTCCTCAGGGTCAAGGTCATTGAACTCCGCCTATCAAACAAAACAACCATCAAGGCATTATTATTAGTTTTTAAACACGGTTTTCACAAGTAGAAATAATGCAATTCAACATCATGGTGGTCCATAAGGGGTTTAAACATATAACAGTGACAGGTTTGAATTTTGGGTTCTAGGACAATTACCCCTCTAGTAGGCCGTTTATCTCCGTAGGACAATTACCTTCTGGAAATTACCCTCCAAGACAATCACCCCCCCCCCCCATGTTTTTGGTGTGTGTGTGTGGGGGGGGGGGGGGGGGGGAGGGGGAGAATGGGTATTTGTCCTTGGGGGAATTTTGTATACAATTTTCAGGACACAACCAGGCATCTTGCTTTAAATCATTTCATTAACCGGTTAGAAACTTATCTCTGCCCATATGTTTTCTATTGGCATAATTCTGATTAATCATAGGAATTGAACTCGGCAGGTTACTACTTTTGCATTATCATGTCACACATTGCTTACCTCTGTCCACTGAGTAGTCATCACATCCCATTCATCAAGAGAGTCCCATAACAGCTGCTTGAGCTTCAACTCAGCATGGGTCTCTTCTAGCTCCTCATACTTGGTCACTTCAACCTGAAGATCGAAAGAAGGTAAATATATCAATTAGTTACAAAATTGGAACTGATTTGGTAGAACATTACATCATTGCATAACACAAAATTAAAGTGTAATGTCATTGAAAAAGACATCTACTCCAAATATCATGGTTAGCAGGATTATTGCCTTTGAAAGCAGATCTACAAGTCTATGTCCATACATGTCATGCTTGCCAGAAGGTGCATCATCCTCATCATCACTGTCATCGTCATCATCATTATCAACACCATCATCATCATCATCATCATCACCAACAACATTATAATGTTGTTTCAATATCATCAATAACTGAAATCACTGTTACATCCATTAATGCAATTAGTCTTCTACCCATTTATCTCCTTTCTCCACAATATATTTTTGTAATTAACATCATACGGCAGCGTTTTTGTTGTTGTCTTTTCCAAGAGCAGAAGTTCCTGATAAATTGATATTACCTTGAAATTCTTCTGGTATGACTTGAAGGTGAAGGCCTGTTTCTGTAGATCATTCAGAGTGGTTCCTAATTTCTGAAGGAGGTTTTTCACTTTTATTTTGTCAGCATTTGCATCCAAGATGATTGGGTTCTGTAATGCAAATATAAAAATTGTTAATCTCACAGTTGGCTAAGATGAACTTTATTAATACATCTTTTTGAATAAATCTCTCATAAACAACAAAAATTATAAATCACAACATGTATGCTCTCTATCTTTAATAATCTTTGTGCCATTCTTATATTAAATGTAAGAATGACACAAATTTGCTCTTCGTTAAATTTCGTACATTTTACTTCAATGCTAAACTCGGATCCTTGACCTAGCATTACATCTAACCCAAACCCTACAAATAAAAACCTGGAGTACCGGTAACGTTACCTTAGCAAACACAGGGGTCATTGTTTACTGACCTGTGACTCTTGTTTGACTGATTTGACCTCCTTGTTGAGCTGGGAGATATCCTTGTCCATGTGGTTGCAGAACTTGTCAATGTTGCCATCCCTCTCTCCTACAGACTTATCGATGGCATTCCTGATGGCCGTTACCGAGGGTGTCAAAGTTTGATAGACGGCAAAGTCCTCTGGAGGGGTGGGCACGTGGTACTTGTCTATCTGATCATACATCTCCTTGACGATGTTTGACTCCGCCTCCAAGGCATCAATCTGTATAGAGAGTGAAATTTCAAATTTTGATATGTTGGAAGTGCAATACACAATTGTGCATCAAATACACATCTGTTAAACATCTACATAATTCTAAGAAACATATTAGTGCTCTGTTTAAGTCATACTACCACAACATTTGCCTATATGCCTATGATCAGCGCACACATTTATTGCACAGAGGACAAATGGAATGTGAGATTTCAAAGTCTGTATATTGTTTTCTACATATTCTTTAAAGTAACAACCATATCTGTTGCAAAATTTTACAAGAGATATCATATGTTTTACAGTGACAAATAGCTCAATCTATCGGCTTGAACTCAAATTGTGGAATAAATCAGAACTAATTTGATACATTTCCAAGCAGAAACGCCAAGCAAAAGAAGAAAAGTCCAAGATGGTGATTAATATGACTTACCCTGAGCTGAATTTCATCCAGGAAAGTGAGACTCTCTACAAACTCTAATGTACTGGTAGGAATGACTTCAAGCTTGTACTGAGCATCCTGGCATTCTGCGATCAACAAGTCCATCTGTTTCTTACTCTGCTTGGGTAACATGTCATTGATAACCTGCCAACCCCAAAAGAAAGCATATATATCAGTTAAAGTAAAAATAAGATATATATAAAAATATATATCTCTTGTTACAAGATATACATCTAATCTTAATTTGACATCTGACTTTGCTCTTTTTGATTGTGTGAAAAGAAACTGTTTTCCTGTTATGCCTCTTTTGTTTTGTCTTAAGCAACTGTTCCAAATTCATCAAGTAAGACCAGTTTACTACTTTCTCAGAATATTGTTAATGATCTTAAAGTCATATTCATGATATAATCAGTCACAGCAGAGCATACTCAGACATTCACTGCTTGACATATCTTTCTCGTTCTGAGTGTTGCATACTTGATATGGTTTGATATGATTTGATTGATCTGCAGATAACCTAAACCTTACAACACCTTTATGAGAGTACTTCGCATCTCATGATACATATATGCAATATATTATCATTCACAGGAGTGACAGGTGAAAAACATTTGAACATTCCAACAATATCTTGACTGAATTCTCTTGGATTGATTCTGCCCAATAGAGCTAAGCTACATCTGGGGAGTGTTTCACAAAGACTAAGATAGACTTTAAGTTGGACTTAACTATGACAGGCCATTTATGCCACTGGTTGCTCTCACCATTATGATCTTCAGATAATATTTTTCCTTCAATAACACACTATCAACAAATTTAAATTCTGTAAATTTGTGACCATGAATTGTATGTCCCTTGAGAAACCAATGCCAGTAAATGGCGAGAGCAAACAGTGGCAGGAACTGCCTGCCATAGTTAAGTCCAGCTTAAAGTTGATCTTAGTCTTTGTGAAACCAGTGACGTTCCCCTTTGGACTTACATTGAGACATCTGAGAGGAGATGGGATGAGTTTGTTCTTCATCTGAATACAGTCTACCAGCAGCATACCAATACTGCGTCTCTCCTTGATGGCTTCTGCCTTGTTATGCTGGGAGTGATAGCGCTCCAAGGCTTCACCAAAGAACTCCACATCTGAAGTAGAGAACAAAGATATCAAAACATTGATGACCTGTAAATATTTTGATATTAGTTTCAAATTAATAAAACATTAAACAAAAATTAACTTTAAAAAAAAAAAAAAAAAAGAGATTAAAAAAAAATCAAAACATAAAATCATGAAATATCAGTCATAACCTACTTTCTGTATATCAGTGTAATGAAAAAATAGGGAAAAACAAAAAATTGTTATCACCCCCCATGAATGATTTGTCCTTCTTTGTCATTGCAGAAAGATGCTCATATACATATTTATAAAATCACAAATAGCAATAATTTTGTGAAAAATTGCAATAAAACTGTACCTATGAACATCTGTATAAACAAAGCATGGTACAAATAAGTTTAATTAGACCTCAATTCATTTCATTGAAATGTTCCTAGAAAACTCACAATCTTCTATTGCAATCTTTGACTTGATTTATACTCGACTCTGACAATTTATAGAAGAGAAGTATAAGGCATGAACTAGCTTACCAGGTTCCTGTGCACTCAGACTGTCCAGATCGGTGCTCTCGTTTTCCCTGTAGAACTCTCTAAATGTCTCAAAAGTATCAGCATACTGGTTGGCAGCATCAAATGCCTTGTTGACAGCATCCTAACAGAGTACAAAGGACAATATTTAAATAAAGACTAATAAATATGTATGATTTCAGTACCAGGAGGGGGTATTTTCATTTCTTCATGTGGAGGATTCCTACATCAATTCTGACTTGTCTATTTTCCCAAAATGTAAATGTTGTTACAATTATAAAAATATGAAAATGTATCAATGGACCCTGTGCCAGAAAGACTTGCAATTGTTCAAATTTATTGCACTTCCAACCTGACTTTTATATCATTCACAACTCTGTACATAAACAGGAAATTATAAGTTTGGGACACATTTAATCTCTTGTAACTCCTTATAAGACAGAGCCCAGTTGTCTTTTAACATAAATAGATTTTAAATACAAACACATTTGAATGAAACTAACCCTGATACTCCCGATGACACCTTGAAGGTGTTTGTCATCTTCAAACATGGTGTCCAGACCAGGTCCATCTCCAGCTGTCTTCTCCTCTAGCTTGCCATTGATGATTGGTCTAAGGATACAAGCAGAGAATTGCATCATGAAATCTATTACAAAAAGTGATTGGTGGAACTCGTTGGTTTGGATCTCTCTTCATACTTTAAGGTTTAGAGAAATTATCCAAAAATGGGGGGGGGGGGGGGGGGGGCAGGTTAGGAAAATGAAGCAAGTTTAAAGTCCCAGTATCCACACGAGGCAATAACAAAAGGTGAACAGAGAACTCTCAGGTTTAAACATCAAATGATATCATTTTCTCATGTGATATATAAGGAAGGATGAACAAGAATATCAGCACACAAAACTATATGATTCTCTACCAACATTAAAGGTAATGAAGTATCATCCAACAGCTCCAAGAAATATACAATTAATGAATTTTGACTTACTTTTATATTAGGGAAATTCCATCAAAAGAGATATAGTACACAGATCAAAACAATCATTTTGAGGGTTCAGTGACACAAAGACGATATTTTGCCAAAATGAGTATTTGATATCAAAATGTTCAGAAAAATGTGGGCTTTCCAGGAACACAAAGACTTAACTCCACCCAACACCCCATTGAATTCAATGGCTAGTGAAACATAGTTTTAACTCCTTAAGGACCAATTGCTCAGTGACACATAAACCACTTTTCTCAAAATGGCCAAAATGGAGTTACGTCTTTGTGTCACTGACCCCTCGATTTGCATTACACGAAAGCAATGATGAGATCTTGGTGTGTTTACCTTGTGAATGCATCAAAGTAAGTATCAGGTACAAGGTTCTCCACTCCCAGGACACATTCCTGGAAGCGTTTGATGGTCTCTGCGATGCCGTCTTGGTAATCATCCACGTTGGGACTGAAGAGGATGTTGAGAGGCTCTAGGACAAACTCGGTGAGGTACAGAGGTGAGAGTACGACCTGCTCAGTGCCTCCTATGCCATCATCAGCAATGACAGCGGGTCCTCCGACCACAGAGGATGCGCTGTTCGTTCCTGCAACAGTTGTAGCCTGGAGAGATCAAAGAGAATTCATATATAAATTTTAATGTACAAACAAATGTTTGCATGGAAAATCTCCATAAGCAGTACATCATACTGACATATTGTATATTATTGTATAATAATATTCCAAACATAAATACATGTTAGTTTTTGATTATCACAACTGGGAAGAAGCCCTTATGTGAACAAATTAGGAATCTATTATTGCCTATGTTTACAACCTTTATTATTATTATTTTGTATACACGATTGATTCTCCTTTTGTATTAAAGGGAATCTGTGGAGGAAAAAATACCATCATTATTGCTTCCATTGATATACAGCTTTAACTGTAGTACCTACGAACACACAGCATCATAGTACTAACTACCAGTAAGCAAATAAAATGACTAATTCCTGTACCTTCTCATCGTCCTCATCTTCTTCATCTTCTCTGCCTTGAATCTGAGCTAGAGTAGGTGTGTTCTGAAGCTGTTCTCTCAGATAGTTAAGCAGTGTGGTCACAGAATTGACTGCTAAGACATGCATGGTGTTCACAATCAGGTAGTCAGCTAGTCGAATGAAGCTATAACAAAAAACAAAAGGGCACAATTTAACCCATGCAAAATAGTGATATTTTATCAAAATTGCTTATATTATTTCAATCAGTTTGAATTAAATCCAGTATGCATGCTTTCCATACAGAAAAAGAAAAATACATGACACATTTATTTGGCCTGCATATACATTTTAAGTTCCCCATTGATGATGCTTTAATCAATGAATTAAACTGAGAGTAACATGAAGTCTTATTTTTGAAGCAATTTGAACCTTCCATACCATGTAAGTCTCCTGCAGTGACTGCGTTTGTTAGCCTGCTCAGTGTATGTCATCTTGTCAGGGGCATCCTGGTAGAGATCCATATCAAAGTTACTCTGCATCATGTAGCTAGAGTCAGCTGTACCTGGTGGCATCCCATCCTCTGAAAACAACATAGGAATCAAAACATATCATCAGAATCACCCTAAATCATGATCGTAGTATGGACTCAACTACTACTAAAAACATAACTCACTGTGTCATTTATCAACTATAGGGAAACCTTTAAATCCCAACTACACTACTTATAGCTACTTGCGCCCTCTATATAGCAAACAATGCCTAATCTGTGACTATTGGTCCCCCATGGTTCCCTTTTCTTATGTAAATTGAGAGCTGATTTGATGAGATAACCACCTGTCGGTCACCATGCAGGGAGGTCTCATCCCTCCTGGCCAAACTAGTGCAGATGGGCTTTAAACGGAGCCTGGCAGAAACAGCTCTGGTTTAATGTAGGAGGACCTGTTGAGGACTCTCTAGAATCATGTTTCTTATGAAGATGGTAACAAGAGCCACGTAATACCCTATCGACTACTAAATTCTAGTATTCATGACATATTTCATATAGGAACGAATCGATTCATATGCGCAGAGATTCGGTAAAAGTTCAGGTACTCTGTAGTATATGGATTTGTATTTTATCATACATACCTCCATTGGCTTCATTGTCCAGAAAGTAGTCATCGGGAGTGAAGCCAGCCTCTAGAAGAGCTGTCCTACAGGCACTCCTGACAACCTCCTTGACAAGCTCACGGAACTCAGCAAGACGACCCGACACCTGCAGAGAGAGAAAGTACCAACCAAAATGTTATGATAAACCACTATCCACTGACATGGTCACAGGACAACAAATACAGGGTTGATTTCCCCATTTTAAATAAAATACATAGGTAATCATTTTATTCCTTGATGTCATCAGATAAAATGACAACGCTGCATACTAGTATGAATGATAGAAAATAGACAAATGAGTTTAGGCTATTGCCAGACAAAGAGTTTGAGGCGCTATAGCTCAGTTGGTAGAGCAGTGGTCTGATAATCCGGTGACCCTGGTTCAAAACCAAGTCAATGCACTAGTGCCCTTTGGTAAGGCATTAATCCTCCTTACCAGGTCGGAGAGGACTTAAAGCCGTCGGTCTGCTGGTTGCTTACTAACAAGCATTTATTGCTTTCTTAGCTGTCAGGTAAAATAACCACCACCACTATACATATGTAATCATATTATTCCTTGATATTATCAGATAAAATGACAGAGCTGAATACTAGTACGACTGATAGAAAATAGACAAATGATGTTAGGCTATTGCCAGACAAAGAGTTTGGATTGCCATTTCTAGCAAAAATAGAATGTTTTGATATCTTACCTCATTGAGCTGTGTGAACTGTGCCATGGTGAACTCATTGAGAGTATAGGTGTGGCCTTTTTCCACTTTACATAGACCCATGTCACTGATCCTGTAACACATCTCTCTGACATTCAGCAATGCTGGTCGTAGTGACTAAAAGTACACAAAGGTATAACAGGTAAGAATCAAGGTACACGTTCAAAATATAAACCTTACAATATGTCACATATCTGACAAAAATATCTTTGACAACAATTTGACTAACACAATATGGTCAAATAATGATATTCACTACTGACTGTAAATATCCAAAAGAGGGAAAATGCAATTGTAACATGAAAAAAATCAACAATAAACATTAAAAATAATTATTCCACATCTTCAGAGATTGGAAACAATTTCTCCACATAAGTTTCTCAATGACCGATGTTGTTTATTTGTTGTTATAAAAACATTATCTTATGTGGTATAAGATAAGAGTCTTTATCAGCACAGAACTTACTGCGTTCACAATGAAGAGATTCTCCTGGAGCTGTTTCTTGCATGAAGTCAACCTTCTTGATCTCACATTTTTCCTCCAGGTTGAGAAAGCCTTCCATTTACGGAAGAGGCTGAAGAGGGGAATCTTGATCAGCTTGGTGTAATAATGGTATTCCTGTTCCCATCGGTCAAGCTCTGTAAACTCAGCATCGCTACCATTACGAACTCTTGTCACGCCCTTAAGACTGATGGTACAGTAGTCCGGTGCATGGATGTTATTGTGTGAGACGATTCTGAATGAAGCAAAAATAGCAAAGTGATTTGAAGAGAGGGTATACCTCTAGTTCGTATTTGATATCAAGAATCATTATAGTTATATAAGCTCCAATAGCAAGATTGACCATATTGATTTTAAAAGTACATGTACATGTACATTAAATATTACATACATTTATGACTGGGTACAATGCAACATAAACAAATGTAGTAACAAAAGATCATCTACAAAGCTAATGGGAACATAACTTTTGGAAATCCTATACATGTGAACATTTATGATATTTTAAACTCACTTGAGACTGTAGGGATGATATTTGATGGATGACTTGGGAACAGCTGGGCTCATGTAGATGAAACCAATCTTAGGTTTGTCTCGAATCAGCTTGATGATTCCTTCAATATCTGACCATCCTTCCAGATGAGCCACACCCAGAGCTGCAGGCAAGGACATAGATACAACCCTAGGTATCATACCAGAAGTGGTTTCCTTGCGCTCTTTGGGTGGGGTTGGAGACCGCAGAGGGTGTCCCGCCAAAGAATCCTGAGAGAAATGAACATTTGGATGAGTCAATTTATTTTTGTGTAGTGAAATTTATTATCACAAAGATATTCAGGCAGCTGATAATTCAAAGACTTCTACACAAATCCTTTCACCTGCTTCATATCCCCCAAAGACAACATTTGAAATTTTCTTGTGACAGCATTGTAGGTTCATCATGCCTCTAACATTATCCATATTCTTACAAAATTCTCCTCCTTGTAAAGTTTGGCAAAAAGTCAAACACAAAGAAAGATAGATGCCCTTCCTAAATCTTGTGAAAAAGTCATGGTTGGCGAAATTAGGACTGCTGAAAACTACATATCAAATTTGTGAAATTTGATACAGAACAGATTTGAAGGGACATATTAAAGAGTACTAAATGCACAACTAGTTTATTAAAGGACCTAATCAAGGTGAAGGTGATATTTAGATAGTTGGTTATTTACATATTGGTATTTAAAGGAATTGGGAAACTTTGTCTCAGATTCTGAAACAAAATCCTAGATTTAGCTCATGCTGCAATGATAATTATAAACCGTTAGGTCAGTCAGGAACCCCATGACTTTCACAAGCCGATCACCTGTCTGATTATCAAGATATTTATGATTGGAAATCAAAATCAATTTGTGTGTTTTCCTAACGGTTTTCATAGCACGACAGTCTATAAGGAAAAACAAGCATGGTAAACCGGTCACTAGTGCTGTAAGTCAGACGCTATGTTCGTGTTCGGTTCGGTCCGGCAGAGTTTGGCAATTTTTCACCCGAACTTGGTTCGGTTCGGGGTTCGGTAATATAATAGCAAGCAGAGTTATAGCCACGGCGGTCGGCACTGGGCGGGCCGGCCGGCAGGGCCGACCAGCACGAAGGACTTCTGCCCACTCCTGCTGAAAAACAGTGCTTCCGACCAGCACGAATTTCACATTAAAAAACTGCTCTAAACGTAATTATTTGTGAAGAAAAGTACTACTTACATTCGTATTTCCGTCTTGAATCGCGTTGTATTTTCAATTTTAAAAGAATCATGTTTTCAATTTGTCAATAAATGATAATTTTGCAAGATTTTCCGAGATGGTTGTTGTCTAATGTTAGAGTGAAAGATGCCATCTTCAATAGCAATTCAGGCTCGTCAATAAGTGTTTATATAATTTTTTTTTATTTTCAATAGGAAAAATATAAAATCCCTATTTTTCATGAATAAATAAATACCATACTATAATATATATTTATTTCATTATTTATATTGTAAAATTTGTCCGATATTGTTACAATTATTTATTTTTTATTTTTTCTTAAATGGGTTTGAGCTTAACTTGTTTTTATCACGCACATTTATTCTTGTTTATAGCTTGCGATCGCGACGTAGCGCGGTCAGGATTTGGGTTTTAAATGGCGCCAGTGAAGTCGCGCCCACCACTGGATAGCCATAAATCACAAAGGCGGAAAATGGGAAAAAAAGTAAATATAAAATAAGCAATCATGACATGGAAATTAGGTACAAAATGACAAGTTTATTAGCTTTCGAAAATGTTAACATTTTTCTGCCGAACATCCGAACCAGACCTTTGCGTTTGGTTTGGTTCGGTTCGGAAGTGCCATGTTCGGCGAACTTCCGTTCGGTTCGGCTACAGCACTTCCGGTCACTCAAAGATTTTTACTCTTTTGAGACGCATCTTGATCATTTTGAAGCGAATTTTTTTAGGGCTTCAATATAACACCATATCACAGACAGGGATAACACGTAGGGCCACGCATCTCAGATTTCACATTGTTAAATGATGCATTTAAATCTCTAGTTTTTATTTTGCTATTGGAGTCAAAATCCTTTCAATACCTGTTTCTGCCTGAGGTCTTCTGGTAGATCTGGCAAGGGTGAGGATGAGGGTGGTCTCTCAAGGGGCTCCACTGAGGAACCCCTTTTTGTCTTCTTACTGTCTGGTTCACCATTGCTCTGAACAGGAGGGGGTACTGGCTGACCCCTGCTTGCACCAAGAGCCTCTGCTGCTTTGCGCCTTATGTATTCCGGTTGGTGCTCAGCTTGGAACCTGGCAAGTCCAGGCTGAAAGGGAATAGTGTATGATGGAGACACTCTTAAATTGTGGCAAATTATAAAAACACGCTTTGACAGTATAAAGCATCAGTGAAATAAATTAGTTGAAACTTGACTTATTTACAGTTTTAACAAGTATCTGTTCGTGAAAACGATCTACCAATATATTTTGTTTCTTTAATCATCATGGCTACTTCTTTAAAAAGTGGGTTGGACACCTTAGACGGTTTTACCTCCTATTTTATTGAAGGAATTTTAACTGCCTCTAAAAAAATAAAAATAAAAGGACTAATCCATGTATGCAGCCATCAGCGCAGCTGCTATATGACAACTGAAATTACAGATAATGATTTTCAGAATACCATCTCAGGTATTAATGAAGATAAACATAATGTACTTGCATAAACAGTATAATGGATATATTGATAGGGAATTAGAGAATGGGCAAACTCACCAAGGGTTCTAATTTGGCCAGTGTAGGTTTAGCTCTTGTATTGCGCTGTGCTGGTGTTATTCTTGCAAATTTCAGAGATTTCTTGACGACTGCTGCCTCTTTGGGGGCATACGAGTAGAGGCGTCCTTTCAGCTTCTCTTGATCCACACCAGGTAGATTCAAACTCCTGGTGGGAGAGCCATTCATCTGGCCATTAACGCCATCTACTGACCGAGACATGACTGTTGTCTCTTTCTCCTTATCTTATTTTCTGTGGTTAAAAAGCGTAAATATAAAATGGTATAAAATTGAAAAACAAGTATGCATCATAACAAGAATATCAATGAGTTCTTCCCTGTAATCCAACCAACAACAAAATCATTTGTTGCAAGGACCGCATTAATTTGGTTTAAACAAAGAGAAAAAGAAAAAGAATAATTAATGGACAATTTCTATCATAGATTGATCACACAAATTATATGTGCTGTATGAGCTAGCCAGAAGCCTGGAAAAAAATTATTGACATATTAATCTTAACTGATTAGTAATAGTATTAATTAGGACTTAGAAATCTTAGACTTCAACAACATATTATAAACAGGCATTTCATAACCTGTGACCTGCGACCTGATCAACCAATCCATTATTAGGTGGGACCTGGGGTCGGGCATGGCACATCTCATAAAATCATCATAAATAAGACTAACAACATGAATTATTAAACACACTTGTGATAAAATCTAAAATGTTTTCAATGCCCAACTTTCAGCCAATACATTAACACAAACATGACAAACTTAACATGTATTACAACACTAACATTTACACTTGCAGGCATAACTCTAAGATGGTTTTGTGAGATTAAGAAATTGCACAGGATCTGGAATTTTAGTTTTAATTCCTAAAACTTAAAGACTTAATAACTGATATCTTGCAGCTGCAATTAAAAATATTGAAACTGCGCTTTGACGTTTAACTGTCTTTATTTAGGGCATTATTTATTTCAAAAGACATCTCCTCCAACATCATGATAAAAAAACCATTCCATGGGCATGGGTCTAGACTAGTAGGACGGAGATTGTGTGTCTGGACATAAGTCAAAAGTCTTAACAAAAGACAAAGAAAGCCATCACGTTTGACATTTGTAGGTCTACAAAAACTTTGCATCATTCAAATATTAGGCCAGGGTCTAGATCTAACCATCATACGTATTCATCCTTTACATTTTTATTCAACATAAGTCTTGAAAGATGTATAGAATATTGCATGTAAACTCTTTCAAATTGCTGTTCTCAATCAACATTCTGTCGAGCTGTCCGGATCGGAACCCACCAAAAACCTAAAATTAACACAACTTCTGGAAAAAGAATGCCAATTGAGTGTAACTATCAGATCAAAGATTAATAAACGATTTAAGATCTAACAAATTTTCTTTAACAAGAATGCATTAAAAATACATAAATTCAATAAAACTGTTTGGATCTGAAAATGCAGTGCGCAGCATGGATGTCTGCGGAGTGTTGAAAAACCGCAGCCCGTTAGCTGCGGCGGTGTAGACATGGACGACCGGCGAAGGTTGCACGAGCAAGGTGTTTAGGACCAAACATCGTTCGCATTCCAGTTTAGCACAGAAAAAACAACTTACTCAAACACTAAAATAATCAAGTGAAAATCATTAAGCTTGGATGGAAGCAAAAATCACTGTGGAAAAGGTAATTGTAAGCTCTTACCTTTGTATGTAAACTTCAAGATTATTTAATTGATGGGTTTACTCCGCCATGTTGATTTCGCTTCTTCAGACCATGGCAACAACATAAGTTCGACGGAAATTCCCGAACAATAGCCGAACGCTAGCTCTCGATCTCGCGTCGAGATTTCGGTCGAATTGTAAACGCCCTCTGCGTTTTTATACCGTATGAGTAAATGCCACTGACGATTGTAATGTTTTTTGGTATTTTGTATTTATCTTTCTAAACGAATATAGAAAAAGAGAGAAAAATATTAAAAAGGCCCATGTAGATAATAGAGAAAGGTGTATCTTAACTTTAATTTTTAGATAGTTATTTAAGACTTGATATTGCTATTTGCAACTTGAAAAAAAAAGGTGAAGGTCTGTTAAAAAATGCCTCGTTAATTGTTTCGTTTGTGATGTTACCGAATTAATTTAACACCGACGTTTTTTGCAGAAAATTCTATTCTATGATTAAGGGGAATAAGGCTTTTATATCAATTATAGCAACTGTCACATTGACATTATAATTTATATTATAGATACTGCCGGTAATCACTTTCTGCAACACTATCATAATTAACTGATTATTCTTTGGATTTTACATTTTGCACTTTGGGTCCTTCCGAGGCCTTACATAGACAAAGGAATACTAGCTGTGAGTGTCCATGGGCTTTTTAAAGGGATGTAATCCTTGAAATCGTATTGATATGATGCACTCCAGTTTGTGCTTGTTTCTGGTAAAAGCCGGTGGCTATATAGTAGTAGTAACGCGCATATAAATGTATTTTGTGACATCACAATACGTACGTTGCGCAGATTTACAAATCTAGCAAAATTTATTGGACGTCGTCATGGCACTGTAATATTCAGCTTCCACTCATCAATGAAAATAAGGAAACTTTAACTTAATAATTTTGATCTCTTGCATCATGGCAGCAATGCTTAAGATATTTTTTGTATTAATTGCAAGTGCAATGCATCTGCTTCCAACTGCTATATGTGGTAAGTATCAGAGTAAAGAGGAAATAATAATCTTTTAGAAAGTGGTAATTTCGAGATTTCAAAGTAAGCCAAATGGTTACATTGCCCAATGGTATGTTGTCTTTTTATGTGTAAAATACTGAGCGTACAGTACTAATCTATAACAGTTTTATTTGTGAATGAATTTTTGTGAATTCTTTAATCAGATTGTATGAGCTATTGATTACACATTTAACACCTTTAACACTGTATCTTTCACATTTTCTTTCCAAATTATTTCATGCTGTTTATCAAAATTTGTAGAAAACGATGCGATATTCAAAAGGATTCGGCGATCTGGAAATCTACGGCCAATGAGACCTTTGTCCCAAACAAGGCGACATCGACGAGCTGCGTGTGATTCTGATCTTGTCGAACCTTTAGTGATCTTTCCACATCAACATGTACAGTTAGAATGCTCCAAATGGTAATTGGACTTGTTGGTTATAATTTAAGTCTTCATGAATATATTCAATTTTAGAGCCTACTGCTTGACCCATGCAATATACCCTGTGAAAAATAATAATGATAAAGAGACCACAAAACACAAATTTTGATGTGTTTTTGGTGTATTCCTGAAATAGGTTTTTGATTATTCGAACTATGATTGACTGATATTTTGAAAAATATTTAGCCAAATACCACGATTATTTAAAGAGAAGTATCATGCATTTCGATTGTTGTTCACACCCTGAATCAAACGTATTTATCTATTGTTCTGTATTTTCAATGATTTGTCTCGCCAAAAGAGGAGGGGGGATGGGGCGCACATCGAAGTTAAAGTAGCGTGCTGAAATAATCTAGGCGCGGTTTTAGGAATATATTTTCGGGGGAGGGGGGGGGGGGGGGTTTGTTAGTTATTTGCTTTCATTTCTACATGTGCATCGTTAAATACATTTATAACCAAGGATCTTTTTTTTTTGGGGGGGGGGGGGGGGTGATCTCCCAAGCCATCCGCTATAACCGCTGCTGAGTACATGGTCATGTAAACAGAATATTCTGAAGCGAATGAAATGTATATTTTAACAAACAACTACTGACATAATCACGCAAGGACTTAAACAAAAAATATTATTGCAGCCCAGGGTCATCACGGGGCGTTTCATCGGCCACTTGGCGCTTTCAGTCTGCTACCGCTACTAACGATGAACAGATCACGTCTAAACTCAAGGCCGTATATGATCTGAAGATCTTAGAGGATGGAAGTAATCGACTTATCATCAAAAAAGCATCAAAGGAAAATAAAGGAAGATATTATTGTAAGAGTGGTGCCAACTATCTCGGAAACTACGATGTTGCTTGTGAGTACATCATCAGCTGGTTCATTCTCAGTCTCTCTCTCTCTCCCTCCCTCCCCCTCTCTCTCTCTCTCTCTCTCTCTCCCTGTCTTTCTCTTACTCTTTCAATTCAATTTCTCTGTCATTTGCGTTTCATTCCCAACTGTTGCGAAGGATTGTGATGCAGTAATTGTGTTGGTTCAATATGCCATGCTGTTGTTGAGTATTAACAAAAACAGAAAAAATACACATATTGGTTCAGTGGGTACAACCCAAGTATCAACATCAAGTAAAATAAGATTAAATTTACTCACGAAATTTGATCATGTTGATTTAAGAAGGTATTCAAAGTACTAATTTATGTTATCACTACGAATAAGAAAGATATTTTAATGAAATTCACACCAGTTTTTCCGGATATAGAAAGAGCAAATCGTCTTTATGTCACACATAACTATTTCTCCAAATTTAGTAACACCATGCATCCATTACCTTTGAAATAAAAGTGTTTTTTCCCCTACCATCATCTTTGTTTTTCTTTACACGTAGATGCTAGTCATCCTAAATTTCACCTTGGTAAGTACTACTGAGAATAAAAACTCTTTGTCATTCAATTATTATCCATAAACCATGTTCAAAACATCTTCAACATCAATGGAGCGATAAGGTGTAAATACAGCATTGATTTAGATTTAATTTTGGATCTTACATATTATATTGCATTTACATTCGATGTGAACACAAGTTATTTTAAATGGGGCGGTAGAAAAGTGTGCTTGGCTGTTTTTGAGAGGGGTTATTATAACATTATTGATATCTTGCAATTGGCAATCATTATTTTGGATGTCTTGCAATTGCCAATCATTGTTTATATCTTGCTTATTGTCAAACATTAAAATGAGGTGGCCACGACACTCAATGAAAAACATATTTTTTTTATAAGAGCTGGTTGGAAAGTAAAAATGCATTTATAATGTTTCAACATTTTTTACTTTAGTTATCGCGGGAGACGAGGAATATTTACCCCTGCCTAAAACTCACAGTAAGTGCTATCCTTTTTCCAGCGAAAAAATAGTCAAATTTAAAATAAGAATACAAACAGTTGAGAGATAGAGAGGGAGAGAGAGAGAGAGAGAGAGAGAGAGAGAGAGTGGGGGGGGGGTGAAGAAGGTAAAGGAGGACGAGGACGTCTCTCAAATTGAAATCACATTAATATCTGGAGCTCACAAAATTAAAATGTAATGTAATCTCTATCATGAGCTATAAATGTATAACTGTATAACTGTAACTGTTATGTATGATTTATTTCAGATAATGTAACGAATGAAGTCA
This sequence comes from Strongylocentrotus droebachiensis, assembly GCA_035222895.1. Classification (NCBI taxonomy): domain Eukaryota; kingdom Metazoa; phylum Echinodermata; class Echinoidea; order Camarodonta; family Strongylocentrotidae; genus Strongylocentrotus; species Strongylocentrotus droebachiensis. The sequence continues at coordinate 72,510 of JAVYIG010007771.1, forward strand.
TAATGTACACTGAATGGGGTTCATGGAGTTCCTGTAATCACTGTGGAGAACCAGGAGAACGAGTTAAAATGGGTAAATACATTTTTATTCTTCTTCTTTGCATTGTCAAAAGCCCAATAATTTTAAATGGGATGATTTGGAAATTGGACACAGTTTGACCAAGCTCTGTGATATTTGCTTAATAGTTTGAAGACAACTCTGTCTCTGTTTGGATTTGTTAGGCGCCTTGGACCCGTTGTTATCTCCTCCCTACCCCGGCTCCCTCCCTCACTTGTTAAAAAATGTAGGTGTATAACGACACTGTCAGAAGAGTGCAGGGGATTCGAAAATTGAGTACCGGTAGCTGTACCACACGCACGACCTCTATTTAAAAAAAATCATTTCCAAGTAAGAGGGAGCACATTTACACACAACACAGACGTTTGAACGCGGATGTAGGTAATGCAGACTTAGATAATTTGGTTCATCTCCACCTTTGACATATAGGTATATGCTACGCCCGTACCAGACTAGATGAGTTTCGTGGCGGTGTTCCTTGTCGTTCTAACGCTGTGCCCTACAAAGAGAGGTCTAAATACGGCTATGATAAACGAAAAGATGAGAAGGAGATTGGAACTTGCAATGCAAAATGTCCTCGTAAGTAATAACTTTAGTTTCAACACTCTTCTGAGTAGTGGCGAACAAGAGGGGGGGGGGGCATCTGCCCCCTCTCTCCAAAAATCGAAAAATTAATTTATTTGTAAAGTAGAAGATGATTCGCATCCTCTCCTAACTCGATGACTTTTTTAAAATCTCACGTATCATAAATTAAGTAAAGGCGGTACGGCCTATACCCTCTTCACACAGTTCCCTTTCAGTGACTACACCGATACGCTACGCCACGGCCTCGTGTGAAATATCCATTTATCACTCCAGTACACTTTTTGAATAAATAACATATTTGCTCTGCTACATTCTTTTTAGGAATTGCTCCATCAAAGAGATTAGCTATTATTATTGCAAGAAAGAGTTGTGACTGGAACTTAGTATTCATCTCAAGAGTAGTCGGCATTCGATTGTCGAGTATTTCTTATGATCATCGTTATTGTTATACAAACTTTCGTTATTTATTCAGCCAAACCTAAGGAGACTGGCAAAAAGGCGTTTGTAAAGACCTTTGCCTTATCTGCGGGTATTCCAACACTGCCTAAACTAGGTAAGAAATATCTTCTCTTCACTTCAAACTTCTGTTTGCCAGAAGCAAAAAAAAAAAAACCTTAAATTTCATGGTATGGTATTAAAAGAGGCTTATCAATTTGTAAGGAAGTCAAACATCTTTCTGCATTGAGTTATGTTTAAAGTCATTTTTTAATATAAATATATATTCATAATAATATTTCTGCTGTTGCAAGCGTCACTGAGTAGATATTTTGGAATCAGATGATTACTAACCAATAGTAGCCAATATCAATATAGAGATGACTGGCTCAAATAATCATTGTTATCTTGTTATCAAAGATCTCGTGCTTTTTTAGGGAGAATTCCCGTAGTAAAAGTGTAATATTTACTAATTTATAAACTTTACAAAGTAGTTTTTTTAACATGGGTATAACCTCAAACAACATAATCATTACTAAAAAAATAAAATATATCTGGTCCGACCAGACGAATTACTGCTTTGGTCTTGAATAAGAATTTGTTCATTAGATCTTATTCATGGCGCCCCTGATTTGTATGAGGGAACAACCAGGGGAGTGGCAGTCCACATGGCTCTCTATGTTTATTTTGATGGGACATAACTATGATGTATCTTTCTTGTTTCTCTTTAATAACAGTAAAGCGAAGGGTGTATTATGAGGATGTCGGTAACAATGCTGAACTTGTTTGCCCCGAGTAAGTCGCTTTTACAGTATATTCTTCATTCTATTCTTGTTATTCGCAGCGACCTCAAATTTCTTTAAATGTTAGTGTTCCAAGTTGGAAATTTCGGTGGGGGGGGGGGGGGGGGCTTTTTCTTTGACTTTTTTCCTCTTCAATATACATCATAACCTTAAACTATTTCTTTTGATAAAAATATGACATATTCATAGAAGCAAAATGATTACAATGTAACTTCCAGAGATGAAATATTTTGCCGAAGTCCTTCAATAAACTTTCATATGTAATACATATATTATATATTATATGAATTGGATTAAAGCGAAAACAAAAGAAAAAAATCACGAGTGGTTATTATTTTTCAGAGCTGGAGTAACTCACGGCGTACGTTGGATGAACGGTTCTAAAACTCTGAGCCAAATGGAGTTTATAAAGGCCAACAGTCGGTTTCGAATTGACCATCTGAACAGACTGTACATCGAAAATGTTCAGTTTTATGATTCGAGGAACTATACGTGCTGGTTTGAAAACAAACAGATAGCTGTGGTTATAGTAAAAGGTGGGTAAGAATGCTCCGTCAACTCTTTTTCACATCTAGTAAAGAAACTAAAGGTGAAGAAACGAACACCGATTGGATAGCGTTGACAATTTAGTATTTCATGCGGAAGACATTTTTCGAATGGTTCATCCTCTTCTGATGTTATTTCAAATTTATTGCTTACCGCATCGGCTTAAACTCCAGTAAAAAAACCACATGAGTGCGGTGTTTATTGTTTTAAATTTTAAGTCTTTATCAAGTTTAAATCTGATATTTGGATTTAAATCCTCGCTGTCATTCTCCGTGCCGATTTCAAGCGTAAAACAGTTTTATTGTCTTTTCTGTTTCAATATAGTTGTCGAAGCCCCAAGTATTGATGAAGGTAAGTCCTGGTTCGAATATGAATTTCTACATTTGTTGTCAATGTTTATAATTGATTTGGCATGATTTGTTGGAAACATAAATAAGTTTAGATTTAAATTTAAATTGAATTGAAATACGTACAATCGTTGTTTATGACGGTTGAATAAGCATTCTGTTTAAAGTTAGCACGACTTTACCCAAATTGATTGGCTCATAAACAATTTAATCCTGGAAAAGTTCACTGCCAGGCTATCTTTTCCTTATCGATGGATGCTCCCCTCCCCCCCCCCCCAAAAAAAGGCGAGAATCTATTTTGTAGAATGGTGTTCTCCCCTTAATTTCCGAAACTATACAAAAGAATAAGAGAAATGTATTTTTTATTACCTTGAGTTTTACCGACACTGAGTAAATAGCATGCGTGTTATTTTTCATCTCGACAGACATGGAAGGCAACGCGATGTACGTGGGGATGGTACTGGTGTTTTTTGTCGTTTTCTACATTGTTTTGGGGGTCTGCAAGAATCGTAAACTTCAAACTATTCAGTGAAATTCAGTGAAACCAAGGCGACTGCATCAATGAAGTGATTTCGACCAAAATCATCCTGTGCAGACCATCAAGGAGCGACATAGTGCCGTTTTTTCTCTTCCTGTAAGACCCTACTCGGGACGAAATGCTCTCATGAAACTCCAAAGTGCTAATTTAGATACATAAACACGAGTTAGGCGTCACTTATGTCTGTAAACCTCAATTTAAAGAATAACTATATTGGGAGTAGAACCATTATGCATTGTAAAGTTCTTCCTAGAAGTTATTAATATCCATGATATATAACTCACTCACATTAGTTCCTCCTCCATCTCATTTCTTCTTCACAACGGTATTTGAACCGAGTACTTTGTTCAATACGAATAACAACAAACAAAGATAGGATTAACAGATGTTTTTATATAGACTATATGTATAAGTATAATTTATTCTATAAAATATCCATACTCATTTTCATATTACGTACATTTTTTCATACAATGTTAAACATAAAATTGAAAGAATATGAAGTGGAAGACTTTAAATTAAAAGACATTCTGATTATGTTCATTTAAATATGGCGATGCTTCGACAACATATAATTCCTTTCAACAGGACAATAATATTTGAAAAACATATTAATATTATTAAAATCCTACCTTCGCATTTATTTTATAATTCTTACGAAGACACGAATGTACGTGATGTGATTTTAAAATAGTAACATTAAAGGGTAACTGTAAATGATTTAAGATAAAAACAACGAAATTAATTCACAGTGACAGAGTGCAAAATAATTACCAGAATACTTATTGTACTTATTGATCAAATATCTCAATATTGGTTGCGGTATTTAAAAAAGAGAAGATTCTTACCACAATAAACATTTTGAGAACAATACTAATGTTTTGAAGATGAGTCATTCATTTGAAGTGATTAATAAATTAAGTATACTGTTAATATGTAAAATTGGGTATGAAATGTAAAGCAAAACCGTCCTTTAAGCAATTAACTAATAAATGTGTGGTTGCTCTTATTATTGGTAAATGAACTTATATGAGACCTGTAAACATTTTATGCATGTATCTACAACTTTACAAGGCTTACAATTGTTCCTAGGATAATAACTACGTACAAATAAAATTATTTCATAAAGAAACATGATAATTGTTAGTATCTCTGTTACATATAATATTCCATAATATCATTACAAATTTCCCTCAAAAATATTAAGATTAGCACGCGAGTAAATTATCATAAATCTACCTCAATTTTAACTTTTTTTTCACGTGAGCAAGAACTACTATACTATTACCTTAAAATCTAAAGGAGATTAGACACATACAATTCCTTTACAGCATTTTGTTTACGAATACATGTATACGGGAAATAACACAGACAATCAGATTGCAATGCTATATTGCATGGAATATTGCAGCATCCTTTTAGGAGTGTGTGTCCAATGTCGAATGTTAACCTGTTGACTACAGACTTATCATAGTCCTAATTTGTTTAGTAAAGAAACCACCCGGTTCCAGTATGCTACGGGTTAATAGGTTTCCTTGAATATTGAGAATATTTACGTCAGATGTGATGTCATTGCATTCCGCAATTTTATTGAGATCATATTTTGTATCTAGCTGTACCTTTGTACCTCTTTAACATTACAGTGCCCCATTTCACAAAACTTGTCGTCAGTGACAAATGAAAGTTGTTGTTGTTGTAAGCTAGTAAAATCCTTGATTCTGATTGGTTTATCAGCGGATTTGTCACTGATTTTTGTTTCATTTGTCATTTAAAAAAGGCTTTGTGAAACAGGTCCCAGGAGTGGAATTCCACTTTCACAGGAAGTCATAATTAAGGCTCACTTCGTTTGGAGTCAAATCCCTACTAAGAAAAGTGATTCAAACGATCCGTTGGAGTGGATTCCACTATGATTTGGAGTGGATTCAAGTCCAAAGGAAGCGATCCCAAAAGGTGACTACTAAAATGGTTAAACATAAACACATTTGAGATGGTTAAACATAAACACATTTGTAATTGTTATAATGGATGGCTGTGTATTGGATATCGTTAAACTGTGGTTAGTATCACAATATTGCGCACTCGTATTACATATTCTTAGCAGCTGTTCCCAATTGGATCATTAACCCAAAACGTAAAATAAACATTCAATATAATTCAAAAATATTGCTGACGACAAAATCTTTCAAGTAGCACCACTGCGGTAAAATATAATCGTACATTACTATGGACGGAATATTCGGTTTCTTTTTTTAATATTCGCCAAATGATTTGTTTTGTGAAATCTTCCTCTACTTCCCTCAAATTGACACCATTAATACATCAGACGCCGTCATTTCAGTGTGGCATCTGCGACGGACTATAATCCGCACAGAACTTGACACTACGATCAACTTGGAGATGCCAGTGAAGTGTAGAATAGCATTGGTCAGAAAGTGACTTATGGGAGAGTAATAATTTATTGGAATATACAATTAAAAACCATTATAAATAAAAACAATATCCCCATTCATATCGCCAATCCTACCCTTTACCGACCAATAATCGGCAAAGACTCGTCATTTCAGTGTGGCATCTGCGACGGACTATAATCCGCACAGAACTTGACACTACGATCAACTTGGAGATGCCAGTGAAGTGTAGAATAGCATTGGTCAGAAAGTGACTTATGGGAGAGTAATAATTTATTGGAATATACAATTAAAATAGATTATAAATAAAAACAATACCCCCATTCATATCACCAATCCTACCCTTTACCGACCAATAATCGGCAAAGACTCGTCGATTTGAGGTTATAAAAATAATTCTTTCAGTCTTTTCTCGGTCTCGTCGTTGCGAGTGGGTTAAAAGAGAACAAGTAGAACGAGTAAAAGAAGTAGAAGAAGAGGAAAAAGAAGACGAACAAGAAGAAGAAGAGGAAGAAGAGGAAGAAGAAGAGGAAGAAGAAGAAGAAGAAGAAGAAGAAGAAGAAGAAGAAGAAGAAGAAAGAGAGAGAGATGGCTTATCGCTAAAAGGGAATACCCCGAAAAATATAAAAAGGAAATTCGGAAGGAAACAGTTGAATATGGTTACATCACTCGTATTTTACCAGAACAGAATTACGTTGAGGAATAGCTCTGAAGATCGACAAAATTGTCAGTTTACAGTTTCAGAAGTCGAGGAAGATCTACAAACAAATTCATTTGGCGAATATAATATAATACTGAGTGTTGGTGACGAAGGTGAATTAGGCTGAGCTACCATCATCACGCTCTTATCCCCTTAGTCTGACTTCTTTAGTCCAGGTTTTTCTTTTCTCTGTTTCAACATTTATCTCTGTTGTTTGCGTGGCCGTTTGATTTCACGGTGCTTTTGACAATGTGTAAACCGGTTTGAATATTCTAATTCTGTTTGAGTTTAATAATTTATATTTGCAATTGTTTTTTAAACCCCGAAATACAATTCGGAATCCTTTTTGTAAGATGCTGCACGATCATTAAAAGGTGCAATGAAAATGAATAAATTAATGAAATGTTGAATTTTGCTATTCAGCATTAAAGAATAATGGAAGTGAATAAATTATGACAGAGCAATGTAAGTATAATTATTTAAAGATATTCTGAAGAACATTGTGGCATATAAATGCTACAAAGTGCTTTGGAAAAATTTGGTTAGTATTGATAAAATCAGTATGTGTTAGAGGGGCTATTACCACAACCATGCAAACACAACAGATGTTTTGTTAGTAGAGTATTGAATAAAAGATGAATAAGAAAAATAAACCTTGCCGAAAACACATCTTTTAGAAATATGTATCGGCGAGGTTCGCTGGCAAGCGAGGCAAAGGGGATTCTTGAGAATTCTCAACAGAGCTAGGTGATGGCAGCGCGTGCCGTCATGCATTCGTCTCTCCGCTAAGACCACCCCCACCTTTATCACGCTCATTGTTATCTTTTTGACCACTGGCATCATCAGTGGAACGGTTTCCTCCGACCTGAAAGTCCCATCGCATTTGAAAGTTGTTATTTGCATTGGGGTTCACTGCCTCATTGCCGAATGAAAAGTTCTCGAATCCTATGCGATCATCATCGGATATCACTTGTTGGATGTCGCTGAAACTGACAGATCGCCCTCGCATGGATAGCGGTTTGTTTTGTGACATCCTGTTCATGACATCCATCTCATAGTCTGCTGCCGATGCCAGCAGGTCAGGAATACTCCCACTCCCATCGAAAAATGGAAAACTCACTCCACCTTCGATGATTTTAGGACGGAAAACTCCTGAATCGGAGTCTGAGTCAGTCAAGTAAAAATTGCTTCCACTACTGGTATCGATATCATCTTGGATAGCGACTAGATTGTGTTGTAACCTGGGATCCGGTTCATTCCGGACGTAACTGGTTCCAGCCACTCCTGACAGCCCATCAACCGTCTCGTCTCCACTTGATTCGGCGTCACGCTGGGCTCTCGCTCGACGTGATCTGTCCTGCCATTTGGCCACCTGAGCAGGATCTTCTTCTATTACTCTGTTGAAATCAAGAATAAATCATTCGCAGATATGATAAGTTTTGTAATTTCAAATACTCAAGCGAAACATGCGTGGTTGACATGGTTGTATGAAGGAGTCGAAAACTTTCAAATAAATGGAATGAAAAACAATGACCTAACTCTAACAAACATGACGGGCATTTTAAATATTTCTATTTCATAAAAGAACAATTAAATATCCACAATTCTAACGGAATCATTAGAATGGGCAACTGATTCCCAACATAATGTCAGAAGATTGTCCTATATATTCTTGTATTGGATTTTTTTTCTGAAGAGGCTCTTCGATATGTCACTTTTGCCGAACAACAGAATGATAAAGGTATATATCCAAAGGTTTTACATTAATATCTTTCATCTTAGAAAATATTCAGACTCAATCTTACCTTTTAGAGTATCTTAATTTGCGACACCAACAAACGAGAACAATGGCAAGGATGAAGAAAAGAACTGCCATGACTCCACAAACAGAGGCTAAAACTATTACCAGTCTGTTTTCTAAAAGAAAAAGAAAGAAGAAATATGTACATGTATATTAATAAACTGATTCCAGTCGACAATTGGTAAATGACCAAGTGATTTTTATTGTTGAACCACATTGCGTTTTAACATGTTAAGTGACAGCAATGTTTTCCGATCCTACTTACTACAAAATAGCCACTAATAACCATTATCAAAATCATATAGGACAATACAAACTATCTACGAGCTAAAAACAACAACAAAATAAACAAAACAACAAATCATCTCACATTTTAAGTTACTACTTGTATAAGAGAAAATGAATAAATATTTACACTTACGTAAATTAGGAGGTGGGGCAACGTTACTTTTCTCAACCTCACATCGCCTGCTCTCATAGTCACTGGAACAACTGAAATAAAAATGACGCCAAGTCAACAACAACGTTTACAAAAAGAATTGTGTATTAATGTACGCATTAACAATAATGTTTGCTATAATTTCCGGCAAGCGTTCAGATATAATAATGAAATACTTCTTCATGAAGAATCTCCGGGCATTGGTGACAATAAAAAGTTTGGCGATGATATCTCGCATTCGGAATTACCCTCTTCGGTAAGGGCGTAGATCTTTGGAAGTCCTAGAGCATTTCCTACACTCCCTTTAAAGTTTAATCAGTGCCTACTTCGAATAAACGCGTTTGCCCCCTTCCCCACCCCGTCCATCTTCGTGTAAAAATCCTTAAGGTGGGAAGACGCCCATGCGTTATTATGATAAATGGAATAAACTTCTTGCCAACCTGGGGGGCGTTTCACAAAACTTGTCATCAGTGACAAATGACAGTTTTTGTTAAAAGCTACTGAAATCCGTGCTTCTGATTGGTTATCAGCAGATTTGTCACTGATTTTAGTCATTTGTCATTGAAAAAACACTTTGTGAAACGGGTCCCTGGAAATCATTCTCTCGTGACTTTAACTCACCTGCATGTCGCGATGGTTTCTCCGTTACCCGGTGGAACACATGTTCCTCCATTGAGACAGTAGCCTGAGTTTCTATCGCATGTCAACCAACATTGATTGTCATTTGGATCTACATAGCAGTAAGCACCGGTCGGACAAGGAAGGATGAAACAAGCGTCTACTGAGTGGAAAGAACCTGCCGAAGAAAAAGTAATAAAGATGTACCGACTATTGACAAAAAGACGGGCAAAAGACATGATAGAAAGTGAGCAAATTTTCTTATATTGTGTGTTCTTTAAGGTATTATATTTTCTAGTTGGATACGAAAAATAAAACGAATTCAAAATCACAATGTTAACTAGAAATATACAATGAAATACGCTATATGATTATAAGATATAAATATTGTTAATATATTAACATCAATTGTGAAAGAAGATACAAAATTAAAAGTGAAATTCACCCAGAACTCATAGTTATCACGAGGATCCCACTGAGGCGATAGAATTGCATTCTTTGGTGATAATTTTCAGTCTCATCTGAAGAAGAAAAAAAATCAGCAGCCTACTAGAAACGATAAATCACCTTAACGAAAAATGTATAGAGAAAAAATATTGATATATCCTTACCATTTGCATCGATTGATGCGATGTTATCGACAGTAAAGTTTCCCAGTCGACCACCAGACTCATCGACCGTTTCGTAAAGGACACCGACGACGTCGCGCTTGGAGTCTTCATCGAGAGGGGATGTGAATTCTAACCTGACTTCGGGAATCACGCTACCTTGCCTACAAGAATTTGAAAAAGCATGAGAGAAAAAGAGAGAGAGAGAAAAAATTCAATCCATGCATTTAAAATTTAATAACTCACAAACATTGATATATAGATTTTAACCTCAGCAGAGGTTGTTGAAAATACCAAAGAGTTGTACTGATCAGACAAAACAATGCAATATCAGTTTTTACAAAAATATTTAGAGATAAAATCCCTCACAAGCAATACCGATATGCCTAAGAAAGATGAATGAAAATAAAGGAAGAAATATGTAATAAAAAAGGTATTTTTTCAACAAATAATTCATATTGAAAATTTAAACATAACACATTTAAAGATACTGTGTCCCCTTTGCAGCCAACCTCAAATTCTGTAGAACTTTGCAGGAATTATGAGTATGTCATGTATGTCCTATCTGTGGAATTTAAACGTTAGCAGTGTCCTAATATTCAAATTATGCAAGGAAACCCATTTACTTGCTAAACTTCACTGTCAGACACTATTGTCAGTATTGAGTGACTGACTGGCTTTTTCTTCTTCTTTGGTAATAACATATACATAAAACGAGCTGTAAAGGATTTGTCTACATCAATAACCCACTTCTTGTGATGGCCAAATTAAACTGATTGAATCTTTGCGCAGCATAAAATGTACGACCATGCGTTACAATGATCTGAAAATCAAGACTATTACTTATTGGCTCTATAGCTCCAAAGTCGATTTGACAACTAATTTTCCCACTTAAAGACATTTTCAAGTCCCATTTTTTTAAGGGGAGTTCGAAATTAGTATTATCTTTCAAATGCCATTGGAATTTAACCTTTTCATTTGTTTGGCCTGCAAAAGGGATATAGTACCTTTAAGAGGGAAAAACGCCGAGGTTTGAAGTGTCGCACAAGAAATATACAGTGTTTGTTTGGCAATCGAGAATTGATTATGATGAATTAAGTAATAGAGAAACTTCCGTCGGTTTCCTTTAATCTATAGTGTTCATGCATTGTCCGAATTCCTTCTTCGATTGGTTCTACAAATATTCTAAGAGTGTAATAATGTATGCATGACAGTAACGATTCCTACAGTACGACGGTGGAATATCATTCAAAATGAATAGGGAGACGATCGTTTTCAAAAAGAGAAACGACATCTAAGCCTCTTTTTATTTTCAGTAAAAGTTATATTTTACCGACACTAAAATACAATACTTAACATAATAGTTCATTACATTGAAAACGTATACGATTAGAATCTGTTAGCTTTAATTGAATAAGGTTTCGAAGTACATATGCAACTCTCTGGAATTGAGGGAATACGCTAGAGTACGGGAAACCTTAACAAATTTAAATATTTGTGGTACAAATAGAGACATTTTAATGGAAAATGAACCGTTTGTTCTGTTTATTGGGCTATAAAATATAGCCTTAAAACGTGAAGTAGACGATACTCTTGTTAGCTTATTTCCTGCTACCTTTTGTTGGATTATATTAAGCTACCCCTTTTTTGAATAGCACACAAAAACCAGACAAAATGAGGGGCGGTGAAGCATTGTAAAAGTAAATCGGTATGTTTCAAGAAAAGGCTTCGTTATGTAACTTTGTTATTGGAGTGAATTCTCACAACAAAAGTCCCATCTTGTAGACGGAATACATAAATGGGAGTATTTGCTTTTGTTTGATTAAACTTTGTTGTCAGCTGGCTTCACAGCCTTCGTCATTTTCCTTCTAAGCATAGTAACCAATCTAGACGGTATGAACAAAGCTCGAAAATGTCAGGTCGTGATCATGATACACTTCTGACGTCACACTTCCCTCAACCAGTCGTAACAAGTTTTGTTTTCTTCAAAAGTTATGGTATATCGCCCGATTAAAGAATCGAGTTAAAAGGGGAATCTATGAAGTGCGCGTAACAGAGAGTGAAGATTAATTTTTTTCGTAGCACTCTCTTGATAAATCTTTAAGTAAGAAAGATTAACTTTCATCTACACCTTATATTTTCCATACCTAATCAGAAGCGTTAACTCTTTTAATATTCCTAGAATATCATTTTTACCAAACGCACAAAGTATTGAATGGCCAAAAGCCCCATTAATGACAGCTATTTTTGGATGGGTAAGGGAGGGGGGGGGGGGTATATCCCGCTTCATTTCCAATGAACAAAGGTATACATTAAAATTAAGATACTTACAAGAATCTGGTGACATTTACACTCCTTAAATCGCTGGTTGAACTATAAACCTGCTGCATCTGTAACGCAAAATTTAAAATAAATTGACATAAATAAAATCATACGTACATCGATTTAGATACGGTATGAGTACTTAATAAAAAGGGGATATTTGTCACTTCAAAACTGCTCACTTTGTTGCAAATGTATAATAGAACGTTTTATATTTGCAGGCCTTCAAACTGTAAAAATTTCCACAGTTTGAAAGATTGCATTACACTGAAATTATTTGATTAACATTTGACTTTGCTGTACAATCTAGGGATAGTATACTAAAGATGAAAGTGATTTGAATCGAAACATTGAAGAATTTTGGACAATGAAAACAGTTTGTTCTATTGAAGATTAGGTAGGTGATGTGATTCTATTTATTTTAAGAGAATTGCTTTACCTGATTGATAATGCTTTTGTGAAGGGGCACTTACATGGATTCGTTATCAATGGCTTTACAACCTTGCTATGGAATTAAAGACAAATTCGCTTGAAAATGGCGAACGTAGAAGTATGGCCTGATTGTTTTGTATCTACATTTAAACAACAACAATCAAATCACCTACCAGTGGAATAACTTCTGCTTCAAGGTTCCTGTATTGCGGGGACGTAGGTTGGGTCAGAGCGTTCGTAAATTCCATTCCGGTGATTCTGAAGCGAAGAAATACTTCGTTGCTGTTTTCTGTTAGAAAGAAGAAGAAGACAAAAACAAAAAAGATTGAAATTACTAGACTCTCTATCAAGTACGACATCATGTGAACATCAAATTAATGATCCAGGTCCCAATAAGTTTATGTTTTTAGACAACTAGGCATCCCCGGACAACTATCCCAAATGGCAACTGACCTGCACAACGAGTCCTAATTTCAAACAAAATTGTAGATTATTGTTTATAAACATAAAACAATTTTTTGATAAAAGATGTTCGATACAAATTATGATATCCTGTATATTCTCTACAACTTTAGAAACTTAACGATAAATGAAATCATCGTACAGTTCACAGGGACCTCATGGAAAGGAGAGTTTGAATATCCCCATATGTTCTATTAACAAAACAGAATAATATCAGGTCATTTTTTTCTTACCAACTATCGGTGGTTGGACAGTGGTCTCCGAAGGTGCAGCAGGGGTGACTGATGTCCGAAAACCGGTAGTGCTTCCTTTAGAAGTCTGTGGAACCGTGGAGGGCGCGGCACTTGACGTCGAAACCGATTCTGTGTTTGCTTCTGTAGCCTTTACCGTGGACTGTACATTGGTGGTGGCTGCAGACTGAGTAGTCACTGTGTCTGTAGATTTGACTGTGGTCAATATTGCAGGTTCAGTCGACGGCGTAGATGTGGTGGAGATCGAGGTCATGCTTTCTGTTATGATTGTAGTTAACTTAGATTTAGTGGGGGTTTGACTTGTATAGTTACTCTCAGCTGTTGTTAGACTTGATGTTACATTTACAGTGGTACTTGCTTCTGTCACCAGTGCTGTTACGTTTGAATTGGTACTTGGTTCTTTCACCATTATCGTCACGTTTGAAATAGTTGTCATGTCACCGGTAGTTACAGATGAATCGTTTGTCACAGCTGACAGTGTGGTCAATGACACGTTGGTAATTGGCATCGTTGTTTCAACTGTTGTTACCATTGTTGTTACGTTTGAAGTGATACTTGGTTCTGTCACCATTAATGTTACGTTTGAAATAGTTGTCATGTCACTGGTAGTTATAGATGAATCGTTTGTCACAGGTGACACTGTGGTCAATGACATGTTGGTAATAGGCATCGTTCTTTCAACTGTTGTTACCATTGTTGTTACGTTTAAAGTGGTACTTGGTTCTGTCACCATTGCTGTTACGTTTGAAATAGTTGTCATGTCACTGGTAGTTATAGATGAATCGTTTGTCACAGGTGACAGTGTGGCCAATGACACGTTGGTAATTGACATCGTTCTTTCAGATGTTGTTACCATTGTTGTTACGTTTGAAGGGGTACTTTGTTCTGTTACCATTACTGTTACGTTTGAAATAGTTGTCATTTCATCGGTAGTTACAGATGACCCGTTTGTCACAGCCGGCTGTGAAGTTAATGACACGTTGGTAATTGGCATTGTTGTTTCAGTTGTTGTTAACATTGTTGTTACGTTTAAAGTGGTACTTGGTTCTGTCACCATTGCTGTTACGTTTGAAATAGTTGTCATGTCACTGGTAGTTATAGATGAATCGTTTGTCACAGGTGACACTGTGGTCAATGACACGTTGGTAATTGACATCGTTCTTTCAGATGTTGTTACCATTGTTGTTACGTTTGAAGGGGTACTTTGTTCTGTTACCATTACTGTTACGTTTGAAATAGTTGTCATTTCATCGGTAGTTACAGATGACCCGTTTGTCACAGCCGGCTGTGAAGTTAATGACACGTTGGTAATTGGCATTGTTGTTTCAGTTGTTGTTAACATTGTTGTCACGTTTGAAGTGGTACTTGGTTCTGTCACCATAGATGTCACGTTTGAACTAGTCGTCACGTCATCAGTAGTTACATATGAATCGGTTGTCACAGCCGACAGTGTGGCCAATGACATATTGGTAATAGACATCGTTGTTTCAACTGTTGTTACCATTGTAGTTACGTTTAAAGTGGTACTAGGTTCTGTCACCATTACTGTTACGTTTGGAATAGTTGTCACGTCATCGGTAGTTACAGATGAACCATTTGTCACAGCCGACATCGTGGTCAATGACACGTTGGTAATAGGCATCGTTCTTTCAACTGTTGTTACCATTGTAGTTACGTTTAAAGTGGTACTAGGTTCTGTCACCATTACTGTTACGTTTGAAATAGTTGTCACGTCATCGGTAGTTAAATATGAATCGGTTGTCACAGCTGACAGTGTGGTCAATGACACGTTGGTAACTTGCATTGTTGTTTCAGTTGTTGTTACCATTGCTGTTACGTTTGGCACAGTTGTCGATGACTGGTTTCCACTGGAAGTTACAAATGAATCGTTTGTGACAGTCGGAACTGTAGTTTTAGCCATAGTTGACGACACTGATGTTGTGCCCATCGTTGCGAACGTCACATTTTTCTCCGTTCCGTCCATTGTTGTTGAAATATCGGCCGTTGTAGCATTATTAGATTCTGTAGTCATTTGAGTTGTTTGAACGGTAGTAGGAGCCATGATAACTGTCGTTACGGCAGGCTCTTGAGTTGTGGTCATGTTATCAGCTGGTACTGTTACATTAACTGTGGAAAAACTTGATGACGTAGTAACATTTTCAGGATTTAATGACGTAGTAACGTTCTCAGGATTTAATGTCGTACTAAAATTCCCAGGATTTAATGTCGTAGTAGAATCTGGCTCTCCAGTTGTAAAATTCAAACCAGGTGAGTTACTGGTTACGTTGGTTGTATCAGAAGTAGTATTAAGGGTCGATTGCGTTGTGCTAACTATGTCATCTGTGGTGACACCAGATGTGGTATTAACGATATCACTAGTTGATGCGAGTGTAGTTGTTACACTGTCAGTAACGTTACTGGACACTGTCGTGGCATATTTAGTAGCATTTGTCGAATCTGTCATATATCCTGTCACAGAATCTGTAGTTGTATTTAAATATGCAGTCATATAATCTTTGGTTGTAGCATTTGATGAGTAGTCGGTACTGATGTCATTAGTAATTGGGGCTACACTTGTAGTAGGAGCCATATCTGTTGTAATGTTAGACCCATCTGTACTTGGCGCCATCGTCGTACTATTTTGGAACAAAGTCGTAGAGTTCATAGTCATATTTTCAGTGGCTATTTGCGTTGTTACCACGACAACTGGTGTGGTCTGCCTCTCCATGGTAGGAATGGGATTCGTAGTTGTGTTGTCAGGGTCGTTCTTATCAGAAGGTGTCGGAGAGACTGCAGGAAACAGGACATCAGATGTTATGTTCGTCCAGTAGAGGCTGTAGGTCTTCACTATCGTGGCACTGTAGAGAAAGCAGGGGGAAATCGGAGATTCATTAACCTTCATAACGATTGTGCTTTACCAATGATAGATTTATGTTCAATTCATGAAATTATAAACTTGAATTTCATAGGATCCGCAAGTATTGGTCTTACCACAGTAATGAGCTCTGTTGCCTCTAGGCTCGCTACCTTTTAGTTACAAATGTATTAACATTGGCGCCATAATAAGGACCTCCTTGGATAACATGAAGAGTAATGCTATAATGTATAATAACATAATGAAGTACACTAAAATTAGCTTAGGTCATAAATTGGCAATAAGAAAGAAAAGGGTTGTAATGGAGATTTCTTTTGTTAAAAGCGTCCATATTCAATATATTCTAGTTATTGAGACATTCTGTTATTACAACTAAAGCTGGAATTAACACCGATATGTTTTAAAATTTTGATAAGAATATATGCATATTTGTTTTAGTTTCAGTCATGCAATTGTCTGATAGACCATGGGGGTGTTTCACAAAGATCCTAAGTCAAACTTAACTCTAAGTTGGACTTAAAAATTATGGAGAGCCTTTTGGAAACCTAAAATAGAATATATTCAAAAGTAAAAATTCAATTATTTTAGACTTTTTTTATAAATTCCACATCAAGAACACGAAATCTCCTTGATAATAGAAATCCTGGATGATTTGAATTAACATTTTATGCCTTTTAAAATAACTTTTACAAAACATTTTCATAGATGCTAATGGCTTTTCATAATTGTTAAGACCAACTTAGAGATAAGTTCAACTTAGGATCTTTGTGAAACACCCCTCATGTTTACTAAAGAGATACGTCATTCATGATTGTCAAAGACAGGGCGAGGGTTGTTTATCAACTAAATTGATATACAGTGTTCCATTTTGAGCGACAGCCATGTGTTTGTTTTCAATGAGTGTCTCGCCCTATCAGTATAGTCGAATCCAAACCTTTGACGTACAGCGCACTCTGAAAATAGCAATATTCACACTCTCTACGCCTAAAATAGAGTCACGGCCTTTTTTTGCAATTTTTTGCAATTTTCATATGATAATGCATGCTATATAAGAAAATCAATTAAAAACAGGGACATATTGTTTTAAATAGACCGGATAAATGGCCTAGTTAATTTTCTAAAGCAACGCACATGTATATTTCAATGATATGTTGATTTGAGAGAAAATGTGAATAAAAACAGATGTCCGTCTGAAGTCGGGTCTAGTGACGTACAGAATTTCCACGAAATGGCAGACAAATAGTCGACACTTTAACCCAGTTTTTACTTTTTCCAACCTGGGAACACACTGTTACTTTTTGAAATATCATCATGAAATGCAATATTATTATGAAGTGACGGTTGAAGGAAAGTGAATTAGAACTTGGTTCTGTGAAAGTAAATGCATATCTTGAAACTTACACGAATACCAAGTTCGTCACGTCATCTTTCTTCTCCGACGGCCTCCAAGAGAATGATACACCAAACTTTTGATCATTATTGGTATGCGTGACGGCCGAGTTCTTTACACCGTTACATTCTAGTCCCTGTTGACCCTCTGGTATCCTGGTGAAGCTTCCTACAGGTGTATTGCCTCCGACATGACGGGCTTGGATCATGAATCCTTTAAAGAAACCCCAAAGTGGCTGGTTTCCAATCAACGACACTGTGGGATAATAATGATAATAATAATGATAGGCATTTATATAGCGCCGTCTAACTAGACAATTCTATTCCGAGGCGCACAAGAAAAATAGAAAGAATGAGAGAGTTTGGATGAGTTTCATAGTGCCAAGTACAGGTATTGTTAAAAATAGACAAGATTTCAGCTTAGATTTAAAGGTCTCTAAGGAAGTTATGGTTCTCAAATTAAATGGTAAATTATTCCAAGTGAAGGTGCTGCAGCTGAAAAAGCCCTTTCACCACAGGCTACTCGTGTCTTGGGGATCTTAAGAAGATGCTGATGTGATGACCTTAGATGATGGTTGACATAAAAATTGTGACCGAAAAAATGGTTGAATATAATCACGATATTATTTACATTTCATGATAATGCAAAAGGGTTATGCATCGGATAAAATTGCTCTAGGAATTCATTTCGCCAAAGACATAGGGTTAGGGTAAGGGTTAGGATTCCAATTTAACTGTAGGTTAGAATTGGGGTTGGGGTTATGGTTAGATTTCGTGTTTGGTCCAGACATAAAGTTAAGAATTCGTTTAGTGTAGAATACACTGGGTGAAGCAATGTTTGCCAGAGCACAAACTGCAAAGTAATATAACATTTCAAAGTATTCAAATTATTTTGAGTACGTGACCTCTTATATATGTTTGTTTACATTGGGGGTAGTTCGAAACTGGGCTGCATTGTCTTCTTAAAAGAAGTCATTTTGCAAAAGAATTTGACGAAAGATTTCAACAATGAAACACAATACATTTATTTGCTTATCCACCTTTCTATAATACTGCCAACTGTCTGATGAAGAAAAGCATGAAGAAAAATATATCAGTGTCCTCAACTTTTGATAAAGCTTTGCTTCTCTTCAAAGAATAAAATCGAATATTTCAGCAACTTTGTCGAATCGAGATTCTACATTTGATTCTAGTATTCCATGTAAACACGTAAACAACACATTGTTTTGCTCCACAGGTATCTTACATGACGTTCTGAAAACGCCCAACCAATTACTTCATCAGATTTATATACACCTATGATAATGTTAATAAAGCCGAGTTTTATTTCATAATCACGGTTTTATTCACATTTTATCATATAGTATAATGCAAAAGGTTTAAGCTCCCGCGAAAACTGCTCTGGGATTAACTTCGAAAAAGATATAAGGAAGTAAGTAAGGAATTTCTTCCTGCAAGGTAGTTATTTTCTACTCCTTTGTAAAGAGAGGCAGTTGTAGAGCAATGTCCTACGAAAGATAGTAGGTGCTATATTATACGGCTGGTTTTTAGAAACCGTACTCTATGAAATAAATGAAATTTTAGCAGTGAAGTTCCGGTGAAGTTGATTTATTTTGAGGTAGAATGTAACGAGCACCCTTGTAGCCGTCCTTGTTTTGAAATAATACATAATAATTTGAAATACAATCGAATATTGCTATTTTTGCTTAAATAATTCACTTGAATCCTGAGCTTTGATTCTAGAGAAGGAAAAGGTTGTCTCTTTTCAGTAATTAGATCAATGTGGAGATTTAGATACAACTTAACAAAAATGAAATGTACACATTGTATGTTAGACTACACGCATCTTTGATACCATTAAGTTGTAAATATGAGGCAAGAAATATCTTTACTTCTTGTGTACATTCATCAAACAAATAAAGTTGGTCAACAAAATATGAAATGACTTTGCTTCCTTGTAATGGGCGACCATAAACGAGGTGAGTCAGGTGACTCGTTCAGCCATTACACATTTCCCCTTGAAGTTAATGAAGCCTGTTATAGCCTATAGTGGCAACAATACCAGAGAGAAACAAGGTAAGAAATGGAAGTACATATACATTATATCTCAAAGGGGTTTTCCCTAGCTTAATATAATATGCCAACTGTGTGTATATTTCATTTTCATTTTCACAACGAAGAGAATGTGAAGGCCTAATCTCTACTCGAATTAGGAATACACGTGTTAGGTTTATATCGCATATCCAGACAGCTGTTCCCGGACTATCACCCATCCAACTACCTTTGAGCCAACTTATACACTAGAATAGATTTTTTTTAACACTGCCAACTAGTCTAGGAGAAAAAAAACTTTCCCGAAGCAATGAACCTCTCGTTCATTTCATGGACCTAAAACACTCTAGTGGCCATGTGCATAAGTCTTGTCCAGAAGTATATTTTGGGTACTTTTTTGTCCTAGGTGGTAAATTTCCCAGTACTAAAGGCCATCAAAATCTGTTGGTTGTGAATGCTTCACAGGTAATCATGCTAATAAATCATGTAGTAAATTTATACATAGAAATCTTTCTCAACAAAATTATTACAAAGAAAAGAAAATGGAAGTGGTTTGGATATGCCAAAACATCCCTTACAATGCGTTCTCTTATCTGCACGGACCAATTACTGATACGTTGGTAATAACACTAGGAAAATCTAACTGTATACTTGTTGTATTTTCATTTACAGATATATAAAATATTAGTTAATAAATAACTAAATAATCCTGTTTATGTTCTCAATGTGTGTCTTAATCAGGGCTGGTCTCAATTTATTTCTCAATGTGTATCTATCATAAAGAATACGTGGATTCGGTTATTCTACAATGGTACTGCAATATAATAAATCTCCTATATATTTTCATTTGAAAGGCGTCGTTTAATATTTGACAGAATGCCAGTCTATGCTATTTCGGACGTTGATCCCGATCAATTTTAGAGTGAAGAACTGACATACATGACTGTGTGTCAAAAGAAATTTGTGGAGTTTGAATCCATCAAAAACAGAGGACGACAAAGTTTGTTTTAGAACTCTCTGTTTACTTTTGTGAACTGCTCTGACGGTGAATGTCAACTTCGCACAAGGTGGCACACCCTGAGTCAATATGAATTTATTATTTGATATTTCAACATTATTTGGTGAGCAAGAAGGTTGAAATTTGCTTATTTCATGGTCTCACGCCACGTAGGCAAAAACAAAAGGTTTGTATGCAAATGCAGTCGAATACACTCTGCAAAGAAAATGGCGTTATTTCCCCCCAAAATGCGTGTTTTTTTTCTGTTAGATTTTATGCGCGAAATGCCAAACCAAAATGTTACATATTAATCTACCCACAGATAAGACAAGTATAATCTTTGGAGGTAGACTGAAAGAATACCCTCTACTCCTAGTCGACGCTCTTGATTAGCACGAAATATTATTGTATCAATTGCACAGTTGACAATCAAATACAAAAGAGGAATACAATGGAAAGAAATGCATTGTCGTTTGACCGACTGTGAAATAAGGAAGTACTTCCACATTTCTAAACAAAAGAAAATGATTTACGCTATACAACGAATTAAGTATATCTAACAACGCTATTTGGAATCGTGAACATGAACATTGTCACATCTACCATTTAATGGTGTCTGAGCAATCAAATGCTTATATCTTTGTCTTTGAGTAAAATAAACTTTATGAACTGAAAATGTATGAAAATGTATATAAATATATATATATATATATATATACTATATACTCTCTCTCTGTTGTTGTCCCTCCGCTTTTCGGAGATCAGCGAGTTTATCGCATTCGAAGTAGTAGGCTGCTGTACATTATGTACATATTCGAAATCGACCATTGTTTCAAGTTCTACACAAAGCACATCCTATCTAATTTGCATGCTTCTCTACCTCACAAAATACCACCTGTTAATAGCGGTTAATATCCCTTCGTTTTAAAGTACTTTACAATAAAATCACAGCTGCTCACTACGCCTCGAATACAATATTCCAACTATCACATCAAAACTACGTGAAATAGTAACTATAAACTATACTACTACTATTTGTAGTAGTGGTAGTAGTAGTAGCCTAGTATTAGTAGCAGTAGTAGTAGCAGTAGTAATAGAAGTAGTAGTAGTAGTAGAAGTAGTAGTAGAAGTCATAGTACAATGTAGTAGAAGTAGTATTAGAAGTAGTACTAGTAGTAGTAGTAGTAGTAGTAGTAGTAGTAGTAGTAGTCCACAGATGTAGTACTGTACAATTACTACTACAACTAATGTACTTTTTCTACTTTTAAATCTAATAACCAATTGTTTTTTTAAACAATTATTTTTGAAATTGGATCATTCACATACATTACATTAAAACTATGAATAAAATGTTATACTGTTTGTGCATAATTGCGATATAAATTTGAAGCCATATTATCTGTAATATTACCATGAACAGTAGTTTTGCCGTCGTCGTCATCGTCGTCTTCTTCGTCGTCTATCGTCACAATGGTTGTCATGGTAATACCAAGTAAATTGATGTTAACTTGAGGAGGCATAGCGTGTCCTGGTATCATATCCCCACACACATCTAGAGGAGCACCTGTCGGGTACCCAGTAATAGGTATCACAAGTAATATCAGCAGCAGCAGACCCCCTATCGTGCCATCCCATCGCACTGGGGGTCCTGATATGAGCGTCCGTATCACCATCGCTGGCGAAAGACGAGACTTCTCCCGTCTTCATCGACTACGATTTCCTTTAAAAAATCACTTCCGTAAAGTTAGTTCTGAGGATGGCAGTGTCTGTCCAATGCGAATGCATCCCCATAGCCTTTGAGTATCTGCCTTTGAGACGCCTTACTCCACTCTCTAGTCATCGTTGTATGGGCTCCACAATCAGACTGTTCGCGATCTTACTCACACAATACACTGTTATGTCATGCTGCATTGTTACACTACATTCCAAAGAAAGTCCCGCTGGGTATTGTGTTCTCTTAAAAAAAAAACGGTGTCACAGCGATTCCTCCGCTACTGTTTAATCAGATATTTACCTCTCTTATAATTTGCAATAGCCACCCTTATTTTGTAACAGTCAGCAGTACGATTATACAAAAAGGTATGTCTTTCAATGGGTAAAGTTTTTAGTGCGTAGATGTGTGGCCTTCGATGAAAGGTTGAAATGTGAACTACCCAAGTCCACGAATCCATATAGCCGCCGCGCCGTTTCGAACTGATTGTCCCTTCGCTGGGCAGGGCGTATGCTCGACTCGCTATTCACTCTATCTGTGTCACCAACCGACTTAAAAGGGTGGGGTACCTTTAACTATCAATAGAAGCTCGCGAGCGCTATTCAAAATCGTCAACGAACCGATCGTTGTATGACTCAGGTTTACCAGTGTGGCGATGGTAAAAGGTAAACATCTTACTTTTATCACACCCTATCACTGCTGATTCAAACATGTCAAATGGCCCATTATGCCGACCTAGTGTATTCATTCATGCCACCATGGCGGCCATACTCGAGATTGGAGTATATACGTAGGACGAAAGTGGGCGAGCACAATCACTTTTTTCATATGCGGAGGTAGGAGCGAAAACTAAAGCTTGTTTGTTACTGCTCTGTTTGTCCTGGGTTATTTGCCAACAGGTTGATATTCGTTACTTCGTACATCTGAGTTCAAACAGATTATTACAACAGGGCTTCTTCGCAAACTTCTTCAACATTTTTCAGGTCGACAGTACACAATATTAAAGAGAGGTGTATTAGGGTCACTATGTCTGGTCTATTCGGTGCTGTAGGCCTTATACATTCATGTCTGAAATGTATTCTTGCTTTTTTTACGTTTCCTTTAGACGCCAACAATACCAATATGCTAAGATTATAAGATTACATATATAATAGTGTAACTAAACATAGTTAAACATATCTATATTTTCTAAAGATAAATATTATTGGCAAACTACGCAATGACCATCCTCAATATCTGTCTCATTGTAATTGATCTTTTAACTTCCATGTGAGATATATCGGTGAAAGGTAATATCAAGATAACCTTATGATCACATAAATGGAGAAGTATGATATACCATTAACTGAAACAGCATAATATAATCATGATAATAGATATTTACTGTTGCCTTACGTAACTAATCTGTCTCAATAATAATAATTGTTGATGATAATGATAATAATAATGATATAAACAATAATGATAGTAATAATAACGATAATATATCGTAACAATAATAATATTGATAATGATAGTAATAATATGTCTTATTTACACAGGGTAGCCTGAGGGCCCTGCAATGATATCAATGACATAATACGGATGAAAGCACAATACGCCAAGGTCAAATAGAACACAAGAGATAAAATTACAATAATTTGTTTGGCAGGTGGAACCATTGTTAAATGATTTTTGTTCTCTCTCTCGATTAGCAATCCCTGCGTAGTTCAAAATCAGTCAATTTAGTATTGCAAATATTTACACAGTTCATTCAGAAAATTGAAAGGACTGGTCGCCATAGAAACTGTTTAATACAGATCTTTGACTGTTATCGGTATCATTTTGAGTCAAAATTGACGATTTCATTCAATGATCTTTTAATCATCAGTTTATTGATTAAAAAGGGCTAAACAATTGCTTTTTCAATGGTAAATAATTAATTTCACTATAGGTTAAAATTTGGTAGTCATTGATTCATTGGTTCTTATCATTCTTATTCTTATTAATTCAAATTCTTGATGAAAAAATATAATATCCAAATATTCATAAACATTTTAATTGCTATAAATTAATTTAAGATGACCAGTTCATGACAAAAATGAATCGAACACTAACTTTACCTGCACACACTCGCTATTTTTTCTTCCCACTTTTTATTTGGATACTTTCTGAAAAAAACATCTTAATACGTGACACTCTATTCTCCTACATACTCCTATAACAGCTTCACGTACCCCCCCCCCCCCCAAAAAAAAAAAAAAAAAAAAAAAAAAAAATCCGGCTGCTATCGACTCAACCATTCATGCTTATGGTCGTTGACCTCTGCATTTATCTTGCTTCTTTGATTTACATCCATACTTCCAAGTTTTCAATCATATATATGCATTTTTGTATATGTATTTCAGTTGTCACTTTTTATGTAAATCAATTATATTATTGCTATTTGAATATTATTTATTTGATGTTTCAATAAATGCAGTTACATCTGCTAAACAAATCATGGTCAGGGACTTTTAGATTTGCACGTCGACATAGTGACTAGTGGAGTGCTACGTGTGACGTCACTTTAAGGC